>JAHKKF010518015.1:0-10496 GCA_019740295.1 Labeo calbasu
TAATAATAATAATAATAATAAAATTGTAACATTAATATTTATGACTGAACAATTTAGCAAAAAAAGGTTATTATTGCTACTAACAAATCATTCTTATAATTATTATAAACAATAGAAGAATACTAAACAAAAATAAACAATAGTAAATAGTGCTATGGTAATGTTTCAAATTATTATTATTATTATTATTAATAATATTAATAATAATAATAATAATAATAATAATAAGTAATACAGTTCCCTGTAACATGCCTATAAATAAAATGTAATAAAAATAAATAATAATAATAATAATAATACAATTGTACCTTTAATATTTATGACTGAACAATTTAGCAAAAAAAGCTTTTAATTATTGCTACTAACAAATCATTCTTATAATTATTTTAAACAATAGAAGAATACTAAACAAAAATAAACAATAGTAAATGGTGCTCTGGTAATGTTCCACAATATTATTCATAGTAATAGTAGCAATAATAATAATAATAATAATAATAATAATAATCATAATAATAATCATAATAATAATCATAATAATGTATTTATTTGATATTACAACTGTAAAATTTAAATATTTATATTTTATGGATTATGCTGTCAGTTCTTCATTTTGGCAGAAAAATACATGGGGTCCCCAAAGGTTCTCTTTTGCTGACAGTTGTTGATTTATAAGTGCTTCTCATTACAAGATTGGAAAGATGGTTGGTGTTCCCAATACAGTTATAAGCGACCCAGATGATGCAGAGATGAGTTGGTGTAGAGCACCATTTACTTTGATCCGAGCCGTTCCGAGACTGAAAACACTCAATCATCAGCTGCTGTGCTGCGCCTCACTCTGAATCATTCAGTGCGTATATTGAATTAATTAAATCGCAACCTTTCTGATTTAATAATCGCACTAAGCCATACCACAATGTTGGTTTTAATCATGCAACCCTATTTGATAGAAGCTAAAATCTTGGAAGTCTTCCAAACCTCCGGTCCAGTCTTTTCTCTTGTGATCATCCATAGCCAGTCCAGGTACCTGCCCTTATTGATTCAGTTCTGAACTGTATTGATTATGTCAGATTTCCTGAAGGCATAGAACATGTGATTTGACATGTGTGGTGATTGTTGAGCTTGGCACACTTTGCGAAGGTGTGATATTTGACCTCCTTGATTCCCCTGGGAGGTCAGTGTCCCAACCTGTAATAATAGATGCTGAAGGCCACTGAGTCAGGTATAGCACCCCTGACCCCTCCTTCAATGCAAACTATTGATTGCGTTGGCAAGAATGATGGATACCATGGAAAACCCAAAGGTTTTCTTTCATGTGTTTGTGTTGGTGGGTAAATGTTTGTGTTTAAATGTTGTTCCTGTATTGAATGCTTCCTCATGCCCTTGTCACATCCTGTTCTCTTTGTTTTACTCAATATCTTTACAGCCATGCACAGAAGTACTTTTCTTGGACATTTTCCACAACTACAGTCAAACCTTGACACCGGTGCTTCTAGAGATGGTGCAGAATCTACAAGGTTGGTTTTATTTGATGTGTTGATAAATATTACATAGCCTCTATCTAGGGATGGAAATTGTATCAAATTAAATGAATCAGTTCTTTTAGTACTTTAAGAATAATTTGACATAAGTGTACAGTATGATAAAATATAAGGCTAGTTTGTGGTGAAATTTTCTTTGTGTCTGTATTGTGAATCTTTAACCACAGTTTTCCATAAATAGTTTTATTTAATTTTTTTTTTTTCCAATTTGGTTATTTTATTTATTTATATATATATATATATATACATTGCCTTGCAAAAGTATTCATACCCTTTCATTTTTTTTTGTTTCAGCCTTATGTTAAACCGTTTAAATTACTTTTTTTCCCCCACATCAATCTACTCTCCATACACCAAAGCACAAAACAGATTTGTGATAGCTTTGCAAATTTATTAAAAATAAAACACTGAAATAAGCACAATGCATAAGTATTCATACCCTTAACTCAGTACTTAGTTGAAGCACCTTTACAGCCTCAAGTTTTTTTTGAGTGTGATTCTACAAATTTTGCACATCTATATTTGACAATTATCTGCCATTCTGCTCCTCACCTCTTCACCTCTCAAGCTCTGTCAGCTTGGCTGGAGGCTAACAGACATTTTTTTTTAGGTTTCTCCAGAAATGTTTGATTATGTTCAAGCCCAGGCTGTGGCTGGGCCACTTAAGGACATTCACAGTTGTGTATAAGCCACTCTTGTTGTGTGCTTAGGGTCATTGTCTTGTTGGAAGGTGAACCTTCTGGCCAATCTGAGGTTCTGAATGCTCTGGACTAAGTTTTAATTAAAGCTATCTCAGTTTTTGGTGCATTGAGCTTTCCTTCTCTGACGAGTTCCTCAGTCCCTGCCGCTGAAAAACAGCCCCACAGCATGAGGCTGCTACCAGCAAACTTTACTGTTGGGATGGTACTTTGCAGGAGATGAGCAACGCTTGGTTTCCTCCATACATGATGCTCGGATTTGAGGTTCATTAGACTAGAGAATCCTGTTTCTGACAGTCTGGGGTCCTTTTAGATGCTTTTTTGAAAATTCCAAGTGTGTTTTCATGTGTCGTCACTGAGGAGAGAATTAAGTTTGGCCATACTAACGTAAAGCCCTGATCAGTGGAGTGTTGCAGTCATGTTTGTCCATCTGTAGGTTTCTCCCATCTGCGTACATGATCGTGGAGCTCAAGTAGAGTGACCATCAGCTTCTTGGTCACCAGTCTAACCAAGACCCCTCTCCATTAATTGCTCAGTTTGGCCAGGAGCCCAGCTCTAGGAAGATTCCTAGTTGTTCCAGACTTCTTCCATTATGAATTATGGAGGCTACATGCTTCTGTGTGCCTTCAATGCACCAGACTTTTTTTCTGAACTCTTCCCCAGACCTGTGCCTTGATGCAATCCTGTCTCTAAGCTCTACAGGCAGTTATTTTGACCTCAGGGTTTGGTTTTTGCTGTGATATGCATTTTCAGCCGTTAGACCTTTTAGTGAGAGGTGTGTGCCTTTCCAAATCATGCTCATTCAAATGAATTTGCCACAGGTTAAATTCACTCGAAGCGCAGTAACGTGCAAGCAATATGAATGCTCCTGAGCTAAATTTCAAGTGTCCCAGAGAAGGGTATAAATTCTTGTGCAGTGGAATCATTTCAGTTTTTTATTTCTAATAAATCTGAAAAGTTGTTACAAACCTGTTTTGTGCTTTGTCATTATGGTGTATGGGGTGTAGATTGATGTGGGGAAAAAAGTTATTTAAGCATTTCGACATAAGGCTGCAACACAACAAAATGTGAAAAAAAAAAAAAAAGTATGAATACTTTCTCAAGGCACTGTATATAAGTGGTTGATGAGTTCCAACGGTAACTAGTTCACCCAAAAGTTCACCCAAAAATGAAAACTCAGTCATTAATTACTCGCCTTCATTTTGTTCCAAACCTGTAAGATCTTCGTTCATCTGCAGAACATAAATTAAGACATTTTTGATGTAATCCGAGAGCTTTCTGAGCCTGCATAAACAGCAATGCAACTACCACGTTCAAGAAATTAAATAAAGTCATTACTTTTGTTTTCTTTGCGCACAAAAAGTATTCTCGTAGCTGCGTAAAATTAAGGTTGAACCACTGTCACATGGACTATTTTACGTTTCTGTGCCTTGAACGTGGTAGTTGCGTTGCTGTCTATGCAAAATTAGAAAGCTCTCGGACTTCATCGAATATATCTTAATTTGCATTCTAAAGATAAACGAAATTCTTACAGGTTTGAATCGACATGAGCATGAGTAATTAGACAGAATTTTCATTTTTGGATGAACTGTCCGTTTAAAACGGGTTTCCCAGTCTTGCCAAGCTGGTTAGGCTGTTCTGTTTTAAAGGTTGTAGCATGGCTTTAACCAGCTAGACCAGCTTAAATCAGCCATGACTTGGTTTTTCCTGGTTTAAGTTGTTTTTTTTTTCAGTAGGGATGGATTCATTACGCTTTATTAAACAGAGAAAGGGAGCATTTTCATGCGTGACTCCTGGCATTCAAGGACACAGTGAATGAATTAGACAAGCCAAAGCTTTTAATGTGCTGATTAAATACTTGCTGATCAAACGAAGCTCACTGGTAAAATTAACTGTCATTATGTTGTGATGATGAAAGAAATGTCACATCTAGAGCAGGAACAGTCAAGAAAACGGTGAAAAAAGTATTCTTTTTTGTTTTCCAACTGGAAGTTCATACTGCAGGTCCCTTTTTATCTAGTAATTAACATGCTAGATTCTTACGTCAAATATTTTGAAAAGCCACTCATGTGCTACAAAAGGCCACCGCTGAAAATGTGCCCGGATGCCGTGCGTTTTATACTTTTAGAGAACCCCTTTTTGAAGTGTTTCAGCGTGGAAGTATTGTCATTTCTGGCTTCCGGCTGACATTAGCTTAGAGAGGCTGGGTTGACATCTAATGACACATGCCATGCCATCAGTTCTTCAAAGCTCTTTTTGTTTCCAAATGAGGGATTTTCTATATCGTTTTTTTGTGAGGAAAAGCTGACAAAGTCATCTGGGGTTTTACTTTAGATGTGGACTTTTTGATTGTAGCCTTGCAGGGCAAATGTCACCTTTATAAAGCACACCCCGCTAAGCTAAAGCAGCTTCACCGCTAGTGCTCCGCTTACAGCTGCGTGTAGCAATTAAGCTTGCACTTTCAGCCAAATATAAGGACCGTCTGACAAGCGTTACGCTTTAATTGCTTTTGATCCGGCACGCTAATTAATTAGTAAATGACTCAAATGAGCTTTCGGTGTAAATTAGTTGATTAAAATTTACTATCGTGATTAAATTAGGACGATGTTCTTATGGACATTCATGAGGGTCTTGGCATGGAATTTGAGTTTCTATGTTTTATTAAAAAGGTGATGGCAACCCTGCAAGTGCTATTTTTTGCAAATCATGTGTCATTAAAGTGTGAAGTCAACATCATTATAAAAGCACACATTTAGATGATGATTCTGGTAATGACCCCTCAGTTAATTTCCTAGCAGTGTCATTGTCTTTTTCTCTTGAGTGTTTCCTGTCTTCTAATTATACATGGACAATAAGGTGTGTCGCCCCCTCATTGTCGCTTTGGGATGGCTAATTGTGATTGGCTAAGGGAAATGGGATGAAAGTTTTAGTTGCTTATGTTATTTTATTACACGCTCTGCTGCTTTTGCAAAGTGCTTGTTTGCAAAGTGGTTAGGTCACAATTATTACAGGTGTGTGAATGTGCTAGATGTTCCCAACAGGCCGAAAGCACATTGTGTGCAGATTGTGAGGGAACAAAAAAAAAAGTAAAAATTAAAAATGATATGCCTGCTTTCTCTCTCTCAGGCCCCAGTAATGTGGAGGACCCAGTGCAGATGCTCATGAAGGATGCAGGTACCATCATGCATTACTATACACCCGCCACCTCTTCTCTTTCTCTTCCAAATGTTTAAGACTAAAAATCTGGCTCAGATCTAATTTAAACATGTAAATAAATATAGTTTTAAGCATTTTACATTTATTCCAAAGTAATAACTCAAGGCAGTAACAATTTAAACGATATATTTTATTTGTGAACATTTTCAGCTATTCTTTTTAATGGTCAACTTTAACTATTTTTAAATTTTTCGAAAAATCAGTCATCAAAGCTTGTTAAATGTTGGTCACAGACACTGAGATTTACTTTCAGTTTCACAAAGCTGATTACTCAGAACTCCCTCAGACTGTTTTCATGCCGTTTTAAGTCTTATTTTGGCGTAACAAAGTGAATATATCAAAGTGTGTGAGTTGTTTACTTTACTTTTTTAAATGAGTCTTCCCATTAACGCCATTTATGTTATTCACTCAGACTAATTAGCAAATGTGAAATGCGGCATTGCCTCCTCTCACATGGCTTTCCTCCATTCTTTCTCAATTACTCACTGCACACCTAAGGGAGTCTGTTAAAACTCAGTGGGCTCAGAGGAGGCGAGAGAGACGCAGACTCCCGCTCAGTGTTAATTTCGCTGACAAATAATTTTCGTCAACAACATATTTTTCACAGAAAACAAGACGATAATGAAATAAAACTCATTTTGAATGACAAAAACTATGATGAAAATCTATTGACGTTTTCGTCAAAGAATAGAAACAAGATGAAAATGTTAGAGGGGGACGATTTGGCAAGAGATATTCAGAATGAATCTGCTGCGTGGTTAGGAGGTTGAATGTCTACATTTGAACTGTAACAGTCTATTGTAGCCTAAATGTTCGATATACTGTTTATGCGGCAAAGACACAACAAAAGAGTGCTATTCATTTAAAGCGTGCCACTTGGACCGTTTATCCACTCAGATCAAAGTTCAAACGGTGGCGCTTACTAGAGCAGATGCGTTTAAGCACTGATGAGTCTCGGTCACTAAACAGCACTGTGAGGTATAATTACAGTATTTTGTGATTAAGCTATAGCGTTTAAGCATTTATACTAAATGTATTTGGATATACTGTTTTTCATACAAATACCTAGAAACCATATTACATTTTTACCATGATATTGAGGTGCTATATTTGTGGTTTTAACTGTTATTATCGTGATCTAAATGTATGCTACTATGGAAGAGCAATGGTTAATAAAAGAAAAACTCAGACAGTCAGTAATTCAGTAATTCAATTTCACCATATAAAAAGGAGGTTGCTACAATTTTTATTTATTACATATATTACTAATTTTAATAATGAACATAAATCTACATCTGCATAATAACTCAGGCTACTATTAAATGTGTATTTCTAAATTTTTATATTATTGTTAATATTATCAGGCAACACAAACCTGTTTCTTGATTTGAAACAATATTACTCACTAAAACATGCAGAACTAACATTTTTTTAACTAAGATATTTATTTTGTTAAGGAAAAAGTGTAGGAGTTCATAAAGAGAAGCATTCGTCATGTTTTGATGATAATGAATAGTTAAAAAAACAATTAACCATCTGGTTTTTACAACTTTCACATTTAGCAAAAATCCTCCTTTAAACTTGAAAGAAATAAAAATGTAAAATTTATTGTGATAATTAACGATATCGACTGATATGAAAAAAAAATAGCATGATAATTTTTTGGCCATATCACCCGGCCCTAGATGCATGTCTCATAAAATGTGTAAAAAATGTAAAATATGTAAAAAACTTAAAAAATGTCCATGTCTTGGAGTAAGAGAAGAGCAGACATATGGATAAATTTGACAATGCAAAAAAGTCTTAAGTGAACAGTTAAGAGAATATCGGATATGTATTAGTACATTGCGTCTGGGTTTTATGTTTTAAAGGAACAGCATCCTACTTTAGTTGCTATTGTCTGTGGCGTTGATGTGAAAGGGCTCATCGGATGCAAAGTTCACTTTTACATGTTGTTTGAACATTAGTGTGTGTTGGCAGTGTATGTACACATCTACCCTATAATGATAAAATTGGTTTGCAGTGGTTTTTAATTAATCTGTAAAAATAATATCCCCCATTTCAAATCAAGCCATTCTCCGATGCCTGTCGGTGGCGTCACTCCCACGATAGTTGACTGACATGAACTTCTTACCTCAGATCCGCCCTAAATCAAATTTCGATGCCTGAGCAGGGATGTAAGTTAGGCAAGAATATCTCAGATTGAGCGATTGAGGTGTTGTGTTGCTGGATGTGATAATGAACATAGTGGTCGTCATTTACTCCTGACATCTGAGCCGCTGAAGATGCAGTGGATTACGTTTGTTTGTGAAAGGAATGCACCTACCGATCTACATATATCCGTCTATGTTTGTGCAAATCGTTCGTGATCCAGCTTCACCTACAGCAGAAGTGAGTATAAGGTTTTTTTTTTATGAATCTCTGCAATCACCTTTCCTAATAGTTAGCAAGTTTAGCGGCTAAACGCGTCTGTATGCGGCTAAAGTAAACAATCTCTCAGAGCACAGCTCCAAGAGAGGGGCGGGGCGAGCAGAGCTCATTTGCTTTTAAAGGAACAATCCATCAGAATGGGATGATTTTTGCTGAGCTGATTTTGACAAGGTAAAAAGGGTGTTGTTTTACACAACCAGTTAGAATTTTTAACCAAAGTATATTATAGACTTTTCATTAAGACCCTAAAGAATCATATCAACTTGTGGAAAATGGGCATCCGGTGACCCCTTTAAGCAAGCAACAAAAGAAAGACAAAATCACTTACTGCTCTTGACTAAATCACTGTAGTAGCCCTAATAACGAATAATCTAAATTCATTTATATAAATAAATATGTCTGCTTGAAAGAATGAAGATTGTAGTAAACAAGTTGTTATAAAGAATGCATAATTAATGTTCTTGTTTCTTTATGACAAGTGTTTTTTTTATTATTATTTGAATATAAAGGCATGTTAATATCAAACTTATATAATGAGTTTGGACATTTTAGAGGAATGCTTAATAAATGCATTACACTGTAACTAAACTCATTCGATTTTAGCCTACTGTAGATTTAGTCGACTACAATCTGGTGATATTTAGTCGACTAAAACTAAAACAATTCAGATGACTAAAATATGACTAAAACTAAATGGCATTTTAGTCAAAAGACTAAGACTAAATTAAAATTTGCTGGCAAAATTAACACTTCTCCCGCTGTAACTTTACCTGCTGGTGTTGCTGTTGGACAGTGTTTATTTAGAAAAACGAGTGATTTATACATTTTTTTTTAATGTTATATTTTGTAATATTGGTGTTGTTTTATTTTAGTATCACCCTGACACCCTAACATTGTATGTTGTAAGATGTATTTGTTTCTTTACAGTTTACAACGCCGTGGGTTTAGCTGCTTATGAATTGTTTGACAATGTGGACTTTGATCAGTGGTTCAAGAACCAACTCCTTGGGGAGCTACAAGTCAGCCATAACAGGTAAGATCTAATAAATATCATTAAACTCCTCTGAAAGCCATTTTAACCGTTAGTGCTGCGTTAACGGCGTTAGTGAACGAAGCCAGCAAGTCATGGTGTGACGTTTCACATCAACAAACAAAACATAAGCATTGTTTTCTGTAGATAAAACTATTCACTTCACGTGCGTCACTCCACATGTGCGTTCAAAGAAGCGTCTTACCTTCCTATAGATAAAAGACTAAAGCTTTCTCTCAGAAGTTTTTTTTTTATTGCATTACTCCTCTGTGAGCTCAGATAGGCACTTTATCAAAAAGAATGCGGGATGAAGCCCAGCACCTTAAGTTTTCTTGCTACTTTGCTATGATTGTTTCTGGAAATCTAGGTTGGTTACATAAAGGTGTACAGGTATACACATAATTTTAATAGCTCTATTTTTGATGGGGGGTTGGTCTCAGGAGTTTGAAATTGTAGAGGATAACATCAAATGCTGATTGAGGACAGCCCCTGGAAAGAGCTGATATCTTTCACTTTTTCGCAAGTCTTTTTAAGAACAGCACAAAGATATCGAGATTTAGATAAACCTCTCAGACGGGAGCCTGGATAATCTTTACACTTCGCCTCAATGACATTTACTGCCTTCTTACAATAGCAGCATTATATCAGCTGTGGTTGATGGATTGGTTAAACAGCGTTCTTCTGGGAGACTCCAGCCGTGCGTTTGATGAGGTCATGAGAGTTGGGAAGATGTGAGGTATCAGTTATGTAATATAAACGTCTTGTAGAGAAAGGTGTTGAAATATTCATTGAAGACCATGAGGGTTAAGAAAAGAAACTTAGGATGTTAAAAGCGGAGCATAAGGAAGTATTGAAAGTATTTAGTTACACTACAAGATAGCAATAAAAAGTTGTTACCGAAACCTTATTTTGTAATAGCACTATCAATCAGATTAATATTTATCTCTTAAACAGACATTACAAAATGGCTGTGATGATTTTGGCTCACATTTAACAAAAACCCACCAATTCACTATCTCAGCAATTTAGAATACTTCATAAGACTAATAAAAAACATTTTTAGTGAATTGTTGGCCTTCTGGAAAGTATGATCATTTACTGTATATGTACTCAATACTTGGTGGGGGCTCCTTTTGCATTAATTACTGCCTCAATTCGGCGTGGCACTGCTGAGGTGGTATGGAAGGTGACAAATCCTGCTGGAAAATGAAATCAGCATCTTTTAAAAGCTGGTCAGCAGAAGGAAGCATGAAGTGCTCTAAAATTTCTTGGTAAACGGGTACAGTGACTTTGGTTTTTTTAAAAAAAACAGTGGACCAACACCAGCAGATGACATTGCACCCCAAATCATCACAGACTGTGGAAACTTAACACTGGACTTTAAGCAACATGGGCTATGAGCTTTTCCACCCTTCCTCCAGACTCTAGGACCTTGGTTTCCAAATGAAATACAAAACTTGCTCTCATCTGAAAAGAGGACTTTGGACCACTGAGCAACAGTCCATTTCTTCTTCTCCTTAGCCCAGGTAAGACGCCTCTGACGTTGTCTGTGGTTCAGGAGTGGCTTAACAAGAGGAATAC
>JAHKKF010518017.1:0-22223 GCA_019740295.1 Labeo calbasu
TTAGTACTTTTATTTAGTAAGGACACATTAAACTGATCAAAAGTGACAGTAAAGACATTTATAATGTTATTATTGATTTCAGATATTTCATTCATAAATGCTGTACTGTTGAACTTTCTATTCATTAAAGAATCCTGAAAAAAAAAACATCTTTAAATATACACTTTTAATAATTTTAATGTCAGTAAGTATTTATATATATATATATATATATATATGCATATGCATATGCATGAAATTAATACTTTTATTCAGTAAGGACTGTAAATACTGTATTGTAACAGTCAAACTTTCTATTCATCAAAGAATCCTAAAAAATGTCATGCTTTCCACACAAAAAAACAGTTAAGCAGCACAACTGCTTTCAACATTGATAATAATTGATGGAAATGTTTCTTAAGCACCAAATATTAGAATATTAGAATGATTTTTTGAAGGATCATGTATTATTTGAATTCAGATAATTAAAACCAGACTGTATTGTATGTGAATTTCTGTTTATTATTTCCTGTAAGAAATGTGTAAATTTCATTGGTTTGGCTTCAGGTCTCATTCGCGTCCAGCTATTTTTAAAACGCTCATTTTGCTGCTTGATATTGCAAATTGGTGTGTCTTACTTGCAATATGTATTTTGATGTATTATCTTAATTTTGAGCACACTGGTTTGTAGTGCAAACAGTTTTACCGTTTATTGCACGTTGTTATTCTTCACGTTATTTCCCTATAGCGGCTAATGAACCGGAAGTCTCGCCCATACGCTTACTTACGCATGAAAGAAAAAGGTGGATAGTGTTGTTTCTTTCTTCTTCTGTAACCTGCTTTGAAAACAATTGTGAGTCGAGTCACTTATACAAGGCTCTATGACCATTAGGATGCCGCCTATGGCAGCTCACTAGATTAAACTAGTCTTCGTGAACATGAAGTTAAAGGCCTCTATAATGATGCATAAACTCACAGGAAGACTTCTCCTGAGATACAATCAGTGCAAAGTCTTTCTCTATACTGCTGCGCTCTGCACACTAATAGTAAGGGACCCATTCCCAGGCTTAACTGAAGAAATTACCCAGTTCTCAAATGAGCAATAATCTACACATCTCTCCTTTGGGGTTGTTGAAGAGGCGAGACAGGAGAGCGTCTCAAAAAGTAAGCGAGAGCGAGAGCAATAGCTTTAGAGAGCCAGCTAGCAAGAGTGTGAGAAAGAGACCGAGCTCACCAGCCAGCGATTATCCTCTAATTAACACTGATGTCTTCCCCATGGACAACGTCCCATTCCATCAGCACGCTGGCACGTCTTAATGTTAGGCGCTAACTGCCTCCTTCACATATGTCAGTCCTCGTTAAGGGACTCCGCTATGCGATAATGCCCTCTCACTTAATGGCTTGTAAAAGATGGTTAACACTTACAATTTGGCGTCTGTTTCGTGTCTGTGCGAGATGACACGCGAGCTATGACGGAGGACACCGCGGGGGGACATAATTGCATGGGGATAGAGCAGAGGTTGCGCTGCTGGAAATCACACAGTCTTTTGCCACAGGAATCGGCTACTTCCACCTCAACCATCGGCTTGATCAATTTACTCTATTTCTGTTCGCAAGTAGTGAAGAGAGTGTTTGAGTAAGAGCAGTGCTGTATGCTGCATACTAGGCTTTTTCAGCCACAGATACTAAGGAATTTGAAATACTTTAACCCACAGCATCATTTAATACAGGAATACAATAAGCTTTTAATGAAGCAACTCAACGTTCCTTTGTTACTAGTTCTAAAGTGACATTTTTAAATTAGTGTTAGAGGCTTGGACTCAGCTGGTAAACTGTCAAACTGTAAAATCTCAATGGCGTAAGAAAGTAGTTTTGCACAAAAGATGTTTTTTAAGGAAACTCTCATTGTTTCTTATGTATTTACACACTCGTGCCGTCGAACTGTTGTATAAACACAATATCACACTTGTAGCTGTGCTATATGGCTGTATATTGGTACGGCATGTCGTAGGTAGTCAATATCGCACTGCTACTTGTGTGATATTTCTCATTTATGGGATATTTTCAAGAACGTGTGTACCTAAACAGTTTTAGTTCCCATTGACTTTCATTGTATTTTTTGTCCATATAATGGAAGTCAGTGGGAACAAAAATGTCTTTTTGTACATTCAACAGGAGAAACTACACTGTGAAAGAAAATCGGTCAAATTTACGGTAAAAAAACCAGCAGCTGTGGTTGCCAGAATTTTACCGTAATATGGTAGCAACGTTTTAGGTTTTACGGTTTTAACGTAAATTTACATTTAAATACCGTAATTTCATTAACTGATATAATGTTAACATACCAATCTAATGAAGTACTGAAATCTGTTTTGTACCTTTGTAATACACTAATAACCACCAAAAGCAGGTGGTGATGAAAGTCACATGATGAACCAAAGTACATCACAAGCAGATTTTAAATAATAACATATATAGAAGGTGCACAGTGGCATTTACACAGTCACTAAACACCATCATGGTAACACACATAAAACTGAAATAATGCAATAAACATTAATTTAACAACATTAGATGTAACATACAACTGAAGAAAAAACCAAGAGGGAACATATTTATTTCAACAACAAAACATCAAATATGAAATGTAATACAGGTAATTCTGGGAATGTCAATTTACAGTTATTTAATGTAAATTATATGTCCTTTTTCACAATATAGTACCGTAAAATTACATGTAATGTTCAATACAGTTTTTCACTGTAGTAGGGGAACTTACCGTTAACCATTTAACAGGTTTTTACAGTGTTTTACAGTTAAATTTATGGTCATTTTTTTACTGTGTAACACAAGGGTTAGTAAAGGATGATGAATCGGTTGTTTTGGACAGTTTGTTTCAGTGAGCTACTTCCAAAACCCAAACAAATTCAGTGATTCTTGAACATAATTATGTCATTGTGTAGTCTCTGACATCCAAATGTAGCAAATTACATTCTCTAAAAAGTGTAGACAACATAATTTTAACATTTTTTGTTTGATTCTGGTTTAACAGTTTTATTAACATGACTGTCTGTGTGTCAGTTCAGTTTATAGCAGCCAGTTTTCAGATCATAAAAAAAAGTTAAATATAATTTATATAAACCTCAGTATGTTTTGCATTTACATTAAACAATGTCAAAGTTCAATTCCTTATATTTTAGATATATTTAATTACTATTTATTAAAATCTACTGTCACTTCACTTATTGTTCTTGGCTCATTATACATCAGACATGCAGAGACTATTTTTGGTTCAGTGAGTCGTGACTCAAGAACCACTCTGACTGAACCGGCTCATTCAGTTCATTAAAAAAATATGATTCTTAAATGATAATTTGCTAAATGTGCTAAACAGTTTAGTATTACTGAAAAAACGTTTTATTATAGACATTGAAAGAACTGTTGTTGCTTTAATATTTTATACTTTCCTCAGCACAAATTGTATTGCTGTTGCAATGCTCTTATTTGGATACAGGTACAATCTGATCCTAGATCAGCATTTAATCTAAGCAATTTGACATTGTTTGTCTCTCACAACCTGTAATTGACCCTTGAGGCCTTTTATCTAGCATATTCCGTTAGGAAATTGCTTTACGTTAGTGTACGTCTTTCTCCCTTTCCCCAACTTTTATTCCACCATGTCCTACTGTATTTCTTTTGAGGACGAATACAAGACGGAGCACTTTAGAGCCCTTTAAAACAGTCTGCATTAACAATCAATAACGCACATCCATAGAGAGCAGTAATCATACCTAAATGTCATTTGCCCTTGATGAACAAATGGCTGAGCAGGGCGACTTTTAAGTGCCCCTCTTTAAGTTCAGTCCTTACATTAATCCGTCTCTTTAAAAGCAGGGAAAAATCTCTTCTCTTAATCAAGCATTAAGACCGAAGGCAAAGCAGCAGAGCAAAGGCGAATCATTTTTTTTCTCGTAGTAGTAACTAATATAGACACGACTCTGATACCACAAGAACGTCTTTGAACTCTGTCCCTCTCTCTCTCTTTCTCTTTCTCTTTCTCTCTCAGAAGAGAATGTCCTTCTTAGAACAACAATAAAAGCATGCAAACACAATTTTTTTTTTTTTGGTGGATTTCCTACTTGCAGTGTCAGTGCATTTGGCCCCTCTTCCTCGCCACCCCCCCCCCACTCACTATGCCTCCTTGATTGAGGGCTAATGAAAAAGCTGTCCCGAGTNGTCCCTCTCTCTCTCTTTCTCTTTCTCTTTCTCTCTCAGAAGAGAATGTCCTTCTTAGAACAACAATAAAAGCATGCAAACACAATTTTTTTTTTTTTTTGGTGGATTTCCTACTTGCAGTGTCAGTGCATTTGGCCCCTCTTCCTCGCCACCCCCCCCCACTCACTATGCCTCCTTGATTGAGGGCTAATGAAAAAGCTGTCCCGAGTGCCGCCGCCTCCCTGTATCCATTAAGAATAATTAGACGGGAACAATTTTGATGCCTGTAACCTCGGCGAGTGTGGCTAATGGCGTTATAAATTGCTCCTTGTCCTGGGTCTTGCTTGCGCGTCGTAGCGCAACAGTGGCGCGGAGGGCGCTCCGCGCTTAATTCAAAAGCACTCTGTCAACAGCGCTGATTTGTGTGCTAAATGAGAGCGTTTAAAACAACAGCGGCAGCTCATGCATCCTAATGCCGATGGCAGGAGTGGGTTCGATAAAGAGGCTTGTCCGCTGTAATTAGCTACGACAAACGGCACAGGATTAAGAGAACGGCATTCAAATGGACCCCCGTTTCTCTTGCGGCGTATGTGCCAACCTCTGGGTCATCCCGCCATATGCCCGTATGCATCATTCTCTCCATCCTCGGAAATGATGTAACGGGCTGATCTGATGATTACAGGTTTCATATAGCTATGTGTATATGTGTTGAATTTTCCAAGAAGCGTTCTCAAATGATAGACGGCGGTACAGACGAGAGACAAAACCAAAGGGACTTTAAAAGGTGTTCAATTCGCCTGTAAATGCATGCTGACAAGATTAATTGAGCATTACAAATGGTAAACTCTGAACCTGGGCCGTCTCGCGAAAACACACATTCCCTCATCTCAGTCCACTTCCACGTGCCTTGCCATGCAAAAATGACTTGATGGGCAGTTAAATGCAGGGGTCGAGGGTTAAATGAACACTGTTGTTTATGAGGATGTGGTGTGAATCCATTTGCATTCTAATTTTCCCCCTTTCTCGAAAGACGCACATACACACGCGCACACAGTCCTGTTAGGGAGATGGGGGGTTTGGCGGACGGCTTGTTTTAAAATCCCATTATCAAGTTATTTATGGAATTCACAGCCTGACAACTCTGCTGACCTTGTTTTGTTAAACATGAACCAGACATGATTTCAGCACACTGCACTGCCTATTAGCTTTTGTTTCCAATAGCCTTAAAATGTCAGCAACTTCAATCACCCTGGGGGAAGCTCCTGCGGATATAGGATACGGTGCTGTCCGAACGCGTGCGGACTCTCCCAAACCCTGACTGGGTGTTGTCCGTCCCAGTTTGGTTATTTGCTAGCCATTTTTGACCCACGGTCATGTTTTATGCTTCTCGATGCCATGTAGATTTCCTTGCTTAAGCATGTGTTCCTCTTCTCCTCCGTTGCGCTCCTTCCGTCTACTCATCAACACTTTGCCTCACCTTACACACACACAAACGAGAGGATTATTCAAAGCAACTCTTGTTTATAACACGCGAGAGATGCGGCTAAGGTGGGGAAGTGTGAGGTTTGCAAGGTTGTATGCAAAGTTTTATTTCACCTTCTGGAAGAGGGGAGAGAAGGTAGGTAATAACCCTATAAATATTCCCTGACTCCCTGACCTCCATGTGCACTTGTTAGCGGTGCATGCTGGGGTCTCATTGGCTGTCGCGCATGTGACAGGGCCCGGCGAGCAACGATTTTGCAGCAAGCTTGAGAGCAAAAAACTAAATTACACTAGCGGATCTGCCGAAAAACACATTAGCTAGTTTTTCATGGAAGAGCATGGAATTGTGAGAGGGGTTTCGGAACAGATGCGGCACGATAAACTTTCTTTTAGCGATTGTTCTTGTTAATTGACTCCCATTAGCAGAGAGGAATAGCACAACAGCTGTATTTGATTCTACATTTGACTGTTTTCAAGGTGTCCTGTATGTTGTGCTGTTAAAACCGACGTGTGTAATTTTTTTTCGGATGTTAAGATACTTTCTCCTACGCTCGCGGTAAGTAAGTGGGTTGATTTTGTTTGGAAGTGTAAATACTGTGACTTTGTGGTGCAATCAAAACATTGCTGTTTGTTTAAGCAGGCTGACATAGCATGTGTGGTGCAACCAACAAGCGCATGTTTGGGCGAGCAATGGCAGACGAAGAAATTACACACTGTGGCTTTTAATTTTTACGCCAAACTGTCGGTACTCTACCGTATTGACGTCTGCCTACCCACAGAGCACCTGAGAACTAGCTAGCTTTAGAGTTTTAGGCTAATATTCATAGAGTTGCTCCTCATGAAACCTTTTCCACCACCCAAATATGTCTTCCATTATTCAGAGAAGCCCCAAGCTGTAGGCAGGAACAGATTAAATCCCTCTCACACAGCAGATATCCCACCAGAGCATCTCTCCACTACCACCAGGCCTTCAGCTAAAAGCTATTGCAGGCTACTGTGAAGATACGGAGATATGTGCCAAGATGCTTGTAGTCTTTTTCTTATTATTCCGCTGCTGTGGAACCGAAAGGTTAACTGGTTGATAAATGAACTCCCACTTTGAGTGAGAAGGTTTACGTGAATGTGTTTAACTTCACTATATCGTCAAGAATTTTTCATGTTTTGCTAAGCAGAAACTGATGCAGCTTTTTTCCTTCTACGTATAAGTTTGTTTTGTATTGTTGTAACTATATACTGTCCAAGGATGAGCGAATTTATGCCATTTATTGGTCCTTGAAAACTTTATTATATTATTTATGGGTCATTCTATAATTAAGTTTTCATTTTACCCCTAAACTCAAACATGACCTTACATAGTTGCTTTGAAACAATCTATATTGTATAAAGTGCTGTATAAATAAAGGTGATCTGTAAGAATATGTGCATAAAATACCATCTATGTTTACTACTGTCCACCATGCTAACACAGCTGACAGGTAAATTATTTGAAATTTTTAGTCTTTTGGGCCTATAATAAACATGGAAGCCTAGAACTACTGAGCATATGGTATGTTTAATATATTTTCATAAACAAAACATAAGTTTTAGTTAAATTGTCTTGTTAAAATTTGCAGCAATAATACTTGTGTAACACTGTTGACAGTCAATTAGTCCACTCTTGACACAGGTTTTCTAGTTTAACCAATATTAGGGGAAAGAGAGAGAACATAACTTTTAGTGTTTCATCCATGTGCTTCTAGAGGGAATATCATCACACTGTGCAAATTATGTGAGAATGGGACAAACCATTCCTTTTTGAGGAAGGGTTTTCTAGTAGGTAACGTAGTTGACACAAAAAAAACAAGTTATATCACATTAAACACTTATTATTTTTGAAGCGCACACCCAAATGTCTTGATAACCTAATCTAACTGAAAGCAAAACTATGAAATTAATTTATATTTGAGCTAATTTACATTACTTAAATGCAGAGAAGAATGAGCAACTTTACAAAATCAAACAGCTGAATACCAGGGTTGTATGTGGTATGAACATTATTTTTGAACAAATGATATGGATTTTTTCAACATATAGTAGTGCGATTGGGAAAAATATAATTGTGTACTAGAAAATTAAGCATCATGGCTTTATATTGATGAAAATATATATATAAAATATACTTTACTGACATGAGATGTACCCACAATTATAGAATGACACTTATACTATTATATTTAAAACAAATTCTGAAGCAAATCCAGAGTTTAAAGGGATAGTTCACCCAAAAATGAAAATTCTGTCATTAACTATTTACCCTGACGTTATTGCAAACACATTTTGTTTTTGTTTTTTAGCACAAAAAGTATTTTCATAGCCTCATAAAATTAAGGCTGAACAACTGATGTCACATGGACTATTTTATTGATGTCCTTATTACCTTTCTGGGCCTTAAATATGGCAGTCTATGCAGGGTCAGAAAGATCTCATATTTCATCAACAATATCTTAATTTGGAACGACATAAGGGTGAGTAATTAATGACAGAGTTTTTATTTTTGGATGAACTATCCCTTTAATGGCTGATTTGCGTCAGCATACTTGAATGACACTTGATAAAGACACTTCGCAGTGAATCGCAGAACTATGATGGCAGCTGCTACTTCTGTCTCTGAGTTTATTTGTGTCTGTGTTTTACTGTGTCCTCACAAGAAACTTCAAGCAGTTCTCCTGCTGCTGAGGGACTTTCCAGTGTCTAATGCTCCTCCTTCACTCAGTTTCTTTACAGCCATCTCCACCATGGGGATGGCAGCACTTCTGCTGCCATCCTGTAAACACTGCTGCCCCACCTCCCTCTTCCTACGCCCCGTTTCAACATACCTCTTCAGGGGGACGCTCCCCCTAAACACCCGCCTCCATGCTCCTTTGTGTTGCGTACGCCCAAGGCAGCACAAGGCAACATCAAATGCAACACTTTTTTAACATTTATTTATTGAGCTACACCACAAATTTCTTACCAACTTGTGTCCTTCTTAGTCACTGCCACCTTCTAGTACATCCATAATGAGTACTGCCTAAATGAGTGCCCCGACTTTTCACAGCTGAATCTACCAACTGTGAAGCACACCTGAAGAACATTTCAGAATTTAAAGGGTTAGTTCACCCAAAAATGAAAGTCTGTCATTAATTACTCACCCTATGTCATTCCAAACCCATAAAACCTTTGTTCATCTTTGATATTGAGATATTTTTGATGAAATCTGAGAACTTTCTGACTCTGCATAGACAACATCGGAACTATCACGTTCAAGGCCCAGAAAGGTAGTAAGGACATGTGACATCACGCATGGTACTCTCGTGATCGTGTGGCGTAGATTGACATGGAAGAGAAGAAATTGCTTTCTTTGCGCACAAAAAGTATTGTCGTAGCTTTATAAAATTACGGTTGAATCACTGATGTCACATGGACTATTTTATCGATGGCTTTACTACCTTTAGGTCTGAGGGTGAGTAATTAATATCAGAATTTTCATTTTGGGTGAACTATCCCTTTAAATTGAGTGAATTGAGAATTCTTTTTAAATTCAGTTTCTGATTTTGCTAGCTATCAAACAAGATGCAGATTATAAAATTGGAGTGTTAAAGTACAATAGGGAAGTAAAATTAATTACAATTCCAAAGAAATATAAAGCCACAAAGTGTAATTTATGTAAATGTAAAAATAAAAAATAAAAAAATGTAAACATCCAGTTTAGTATTCTTTTATAGCAAACTTTCATAGTAGCAACTACTTATATATGTGTATATTATTAACTATAGGAAAGATAGTATTTTATAATATAATATTAAAATATAACATTTTAGTAAGTTCCAGAAGTTTAAAATACCTTTGGCATAAAGGCAGATTGCATCAATATTGCTTTGTCTTGTTGTGTGACACTTCCACAAGATTTTTTCCTCATGTTCTTACAGTTGTCATACACTGAGCTACCGGATGTTGCAGTGGCTGCTAGTGCACAGTCCGTTATATTTTCATTGTATATTTTCTTCTTCCTGTCATATTAATTCAACTTCCTGTGGGGTGTGGTCAGTTTGATTAGAATTCACATTTGTAAATTATTATTATTTTTTTTCATACACATTTTTTTGGGTCAGAATGTGACTGATAAAACATCCAGTCAACATTAAGACCAAAATCCTAAACTGTGTACAAAAAATGCTAAAATGTGCGCAAATTTACCTTTATGTAGTCACAGAGGCAGTGCCTTCCACCTTTGTTATTATTATTATTTTGTACACAGTGTATGATTTTGGAATTTTTCTTTTCACGTTTTTGCTGACAGCCTAGGTAAGATGTATATCGTCATATACTATCATTAGTGACCTTTATTGTTCTACAGTCTTCCTGTGGGCTTTACTCCAGACCTCACTTGGGTCATATCATACAACCTGACACGCAACAATTGTAAAGTACGAAAAAAAAACCCATCTGCAGTTCGTCTCAGTAAAACTGTTGAAAATTCAATCTGTTGTGCTTTGGCGCTGCCGTGCCTCAAGTACACAAATCTCCACGTCACTCTTAATATATGAGGCGAGGCATGTGATTAGTATATCAGACTTTCTGGTATATGAGCGAGACAGATGGGGGAACCTCTTGACTCGACCCTGAGCCCCCCACCCCTCCTGGCATGCCCACTTTGTTTTCTGCTTCATCTGTCGTCTGTCTGGGTGCAGGAGGGATGGCTACTCTTCCTCTGACCCCCCTCCTACCATCCTCACCTACCTACCTACTGTTTGCCCCCCACCCCCCCACACACACCCTTAATAATGCATTAGATAGAGGCAGGAATCAGGCCTCTATAGCCCCTCACCCAGATGCATCCAGCCTCTCTATTATTTAACATTTACACACACCTTCCAGCTCATCAGCAACTCAATATTTAATGTCTACACAACGAAAAAACACCTTGATTTCCTGCTTTCTTTATTTATTTAGATTTGTGCTTTCTTTCCTGGCTTGGCAGGACTTCTGTTGCTTCACATAATAATTCTCTCTGCATATATATTGGAAAGTATCGCAAGGTGTGTTTGTGTATGTCTGTGTGAGTTTGCATGATGTGACTGAAGGCAAAACAAATTTGAGGTCTGTACATACTCACTTGTAGTCACCAACACACACACACACACACAAGTTGACCTCCACAGCCCTTCTCTCTCTCTTTTGTTCTTGTAGGTTGTGTGAGAGTAGAAGTGGAAGGTGCTCATGCTGGGTTGAATGTGTCTTGATGGCATTGGATGGATGGATGATTATATTCCAGCTAATATATGGTACCTATATTTCTTGAGCAGTCAGTATACACTGACTGGAGTAATGGCTTATATATATAATGTTCAGAGCAAATAAGAAGCCAAAATAAGACACTGAACACAATAATTTGTAAGAGTGGGCTGATCATCATTAGACCTTTCATTCATGTGTTTGTTTAGCTTCCAGGTCATTTTGTTCGACTAGTGTTGCTTTAGTAAGCCGTGTCTGTGTCTGTTAATGACAATGCTAACGTTAAATGACACAAAAAGACATTCTCCAAATGTGTTGTGTGCTGTGTTCTATCTATTATCTTTCATTAGGACAGTACAAACATGATTAATATGAAAACGTAAATTATGAAACAAAGCATCCTCACATACAATAGAGAGAAAAGGAAGAAAGAGCAGAGGGCTTGGCTTTAGCTTTTGCTTTCTGGAGTGAGTCACAGCTTTTCTCTTACCACTGTTAAACARTTAGCAAGACTTTGCTAATTATTTAATGCAAACACAGTCTATTTACAGAAATTAGCCTTTGTATACAGCAGGAGAATTAACAGAACCATTCCATGGACGTATATCTCGACATTACATCATTCTGTCATTGCTTGCGGACTACGCAGCCTTTTGTAATCATGGTTGTCTTCTCGCCTGCTCTCGTGTAAAAATCACTCTCGTTGGAAGGACTGTTCTGTGTAAACTCAAAGGTAAAAAAAAAAAAAAGTGTCATGCAATTTTTGAGTTGAGCATCTTGTGAATTTGACTTCACAATACACTATGTATGGCGTCTTTAAAAATTAAGCTGCATAATTGTAGTTGGAAGTGTATAAGATGTGGTACATGGTGGCAGAAATCATGCATTCTCTCTAAATACATTTACATGTTCCATCATTCACTTTGTAAGTTTTTCATAAAGAGTTTGTATAACTTTTTCCTGTGAAACAAAAAAGATATGCCTTTATATATAAAACTGTATACAGTGTATATATTAGTATATATATATTTGATTTTGAGATCCATCTTTTCGCATTGAGGACGACTGAGGGACTCGAACACTATTGAAACAAGGTTCAAACATTCACTGATGCTCCAGAAGGAAACATGATGCATTAAGAGTTAGGGGGTGAAAACTTTTGAACAGCATCAAGATGTCCAATTTTTTTTTTATTTTGTTGAAATATATATATATTTTTTCCATTTAGTACTGCCCTTCAAAAGCAACGGAAGATACTTGCATGTTTCCCAGAAGACAAATTAAGTACAATTTACCTTGATCTTCAAATTCAAAAGTTTTCACCCCCCGGCTCTTAATGCATCATGTTTCCTTCTGGAGCAAAAGTGAATGTTTGAACCTTTTTTAATAGTTGTGTTTGAGTCCCTCAGTTGTCCTTGGTGTAAAAAGATGGATCTCAAAATCATACAGTCACTGCTGGAAAGGGTTCAAATATGCAAAAGATACTGGAAAACAGAACAGTGCTCAATTTAACTGTTCAGAACAAACAAGGGATTCGTGAACAACCATAACAAAAAAAAAAAAAGGAAAGAAAAACAATCGTAGATCATACAGGTAACCACACACAGTATTAAGAACCAAGGGTTCCCAAACTTTTAGGGGTTATTTTATTTTAAGGGATTATTTCTTTTGTCTTGTAGACTATATGTAAACATCTTTTATGTAAAATATTTTACTCAGGACAGTAGTAAATAAAAAACCTGCATTTTGTAATCTCTCTTATTTTGTTAAAATTACTCACATTTTCACAGATTCTGCAAGGGGTTCCCAAACTTTTGAATGCCACTGTGTATGTGTATATATATATTTTTGTTTAACAAAGGCCATTACCAATATGACAGGATACGATTAGGCCACTTTTTTGCCCTTCTGTTTCAGCATGCCCTTGATGTCTCCCTGCTGTCTGTTGCCTTTTCTCTTCCTCCCATCTTTCTATCCATTTGTAAACACGGGGCATTGCATTATTGAGTGCAGAAGCAAAAATCTATCGTAACAAAAAGAAAGCAGATGAGATGGACACGACTGTTGACAGTGCAGTGATGCTGGAAGCTGAAGTGACTTCCCCCAGCACACTTCTCTCCCTTATGTGCTTTCCTCTCTCCATCCCCACCCCTCGTTCCCCCCAGTTTCTTCCTTTCCCATGGAATCCATTTCATGTAATTAAAGACACTCAAATGAAATGGCCCCACTGGAGAAGTGGCTTTCAGCAGGGAGAGTGGAAGTGCCTCAAGGAGCCGTCCTCGGGCCGTTCTCGGATGGCTCGCCGAGGGCTCTGCCACGGCGCGGATCAATATCATCTCAGTTATTAATATCAAAAGCGCATTACTTTGTTTTGCGCCTGGCGGTGCGCCAAAGCTCCGGGGCCCCGGCCGCCGTTCCCCCCTGGCCATTTACCAAGCCCATAATTTACTTTGGTGAGTTTTTAAGGTATTGTTTTGTCAGGGCCAATCAGGGCTGAGTAACAAATGATCCCAGCGGAGTGGTGGGAAGCCCATCCGTAAGTGGCACACGTGGCCAAACTCATTTTTGAAAGTTTCATGTCAATTACTCTCGTCCTTGACTCGCAGGAGAGTCGGGACTGGGGTGGAGAAAGGGAGGGGGAGGTCAAATGGGAGTGATGGCCCCCTTGCCCCCCTCTTCTGGATGAGGTCACAACACTAACAAGTGTCCCAGGGCCAAAATTAGACATGACGCTACCTTTGATTGGTGCATTGAATTAAGCCTATGGCATGAGAAACAAAAAATATCGAGCACTTAAAGGAAGAAGAGGCATTGATTTTTTTCCTGATGCGTTTACCTCATACGGTTAGTCCACCTCTGGGGACCATGGGTAGACACGTCGGGTATAACGCCACAGAGGGGAACTCAGAGCATGTATGAGGTCCTATGTTATAAACAACAATGTAAGTCCGCCTCTTTTGTTTACTTTCCATCTGCTCGTCATTAATAACCTTGGTCTGTGTCTATACAGTAGCAGCTCATAATCACAGGCTGATTAACTACTGACACACTACTCCAATTCAAATCATTTTACTTGCTCATGTTCTGCTGAAATATTGAGCCGCTGTGTTTTATAGCATAAAACTAAGTGAGGAGGTTTTTTTCCCCCTTGCTGCTACTACACGTTTGTACTAGTGTTTACTACTATATAATTTAATTTTTCAGTCCACCCACCCACTTTGAGTTAAAAATGAAAATTCTGTCATTAATTACTCGCCCTCATGGCGTTTCAAACCCATAAGACCTTTGTTTATCTTCAGAACACAAAATATTTTTGATGAAATCTGAGAGCTGCATAGACAGCAATGCAACTACCACATTCAAGGCCCAGAAAGGTAGTAAGGACATTGTTAAAACAGTCTATGTTTCCATTGGTTCAATGTTATAAAGCTAAAAGAATACTTTTTGCGTGCTAAGAAAACAAAAACGGTGACTTCATTCAACAGTTTCTTCTCTTTCGTGTCAATCTTTGATGCGCGTTCATATGATTTCATTAAAAAATATCTTCATTTGTGTTCCGAAGATGAACAAAGGTCTTCCTTTAAGGTTTTTAATGTTTTTGAAAGAAGTGTCTTATGCTCAAAAATACAGTAAAAGCAGTAATATTGTGAAATATTATTACAATTAAAAGTGACTTTTTTTTTGTATTTTAATATATTGAGTTTATATTAGGGCTGCCAGTCAATTAAAATGTTTAATCGAATTAATTACATGATGTTTTGATTAATGAATCAAATTAATCGCAAATTAATCGCACATCAAATTTGGCAGAGAAATTACTCTAAAAAGATCATTTTAAGTCATTATTGTGTAAAGTATTGAACAGACATAGTAAAAAGTAGCTTCAGCAAGAAATAATTTGTTTAATCAAATTTATTTTATTAGATTCAAAATAGAATTTATTACACACAAACATTTAGGCTGTAACTGCCTAACGTATGAAAAA
The DNA here is from genome assembly GCA_019740295.1 of Labeo calbasu. Classification (NCBI taxonomy): domain Eukaryota; kingdom Metazoa; phylum Chordata; class Actinopteri; order Cypriniformes; family Cyprinidae; genus Labeo; species Labeo calbasu. The sequence continues at coordinate 14,915 of JAHKKF010518017.1, forward strand.
GAAGATAATTTGAGAAATATCTCAGTATTTTTTGTTCATTAATAACCAAAACAGCTTTGTTACCAACATGTTCCACAAAAGAAAGGTTTGAAACGACATGAGGGTGAGTAAATGATGACAGAATTAATCATTTTTTGGTGAGCTATCCATTTAATGTTTTTATTTTTATTTTTATTATTATTTTTAATTTTTATTGTTATAATTATTTTTTAAGCGAAGTGATACTCTAAATAAGAAAGCAGGGGGAGGTAAATGTCTGATTCATTCAGGAATAAAGTAAATGGCTCTCTGAATCATTCACTCGGTTCGTTCAAAACGCGGATTTGTTCAGAAACTAAACACCGCTGTGTTGCTCGAAGATGCTCAACAATTCTGCTGTGGCTTCTCGAGGTAATATGTTCTCTGCAAAATTAAGCAAAAACACATAATATTGTGTTTAAAATATAACACAATATCACCTTATTTACCGAACTGTTGTATAATATCACATTTAAGCTTGTGATAGATCAGGACAAAACCAGCACTCATGTCATATTGCTTTTGCTGCCCCCTCATATAAATATGAGACAAAACACATACTCCTGCTTTTTTTTTTTTTTTGCACCAAATTGTCCTACGTCGCTGCTTTACTTTGTTTTGTAAAGGGCGTTTGACCTTCTTTGCATTTCACATTGTAAACACTGGGTCAGTACTTCTGCAGCGCAGTAGGACAATTTTAAAGTTGAAGGAGAAAAAGAGATGACCGATCGTTATGTTAGATAAGACCCTTATTCCTCGGCTGGGATCATTTAGAGCCCTTTGAAACGGCATTTAAACTGCATTTTGGACGTTCAAACTCGTGGGCACCATTGAAGTCCACTATATTCCTGAAAAAAAACATAATCATGAATCAGACTACACTGGTCGCATTGTATTTTTGCGCTCAGCCCTATTACATTCAAATCAGTATAAAAAGCTTTCTTAACATTTTTTTTCCATTACATTTGATATGCTGATATGCAAACTATGATATGCACATGCATATTCCTGATTGGATTAACCATAGCTCACTTTTTTGTGCAATGCGAGCAAGTTTTTTTGTGCATAACCTATCTTGCGGTTAACAAAACAACAATGTAATATTGGCTTATTTTAGTGAAACAGGGGTTTGATAACTGAATTATGACTGTTGTGCATTAGTTGGAGCTCCTGGGTATTTGTCTTCTACCCTGTCGTGCCACATCAGGTTGACATTTGAGAGTTGAAACCCACTGTAGTGGAATACCCAGCCCTCCTCTCGGCCCTTTACCCCATGTGCCCCACCCCTCAAAGGACTGATGAAAGGTCTCAGCACGGCAATACATATGAATATTTCAATTAGAATGAAATATTAATGGCTTTGCATTTGTTTGGTGTCGCATGTGTTTTGTTCACCCCTCTCCTTCAGCTTTCTTTCTTTTGTCTACATTCTCACCTTTGTTTTTGTTTTTTTTCTTGTTTTTGTCTTGCATCAAATTTTCATACAATTAATCAGATGCGGAGAGGGCCTGCGTATGAGACGGGAGATGGGGAAACGTTCGAGGAAAAAGTGAGGAAGAGAAAACGTGTGAGAGAAAAAAGATTGTGTTGGTGTGATAATATGGGAAGGTGGTGGGGTGGGAAGGCCTAACAGCTGTAAAAGGTTACATCTCTGTCGGAACATTTGGCCTGCCACAATCAGGGTCGCAGCTTGCTTTACGCCCCATATTGATACCTCTCGCTGGGGTCCCAGGGACGACTGCATTGCTGGCACGGGCGCTAATTTATGCTCCTGTAGGGGTGCTTGCCGCCAGTTGCGAGAAGCACAGGTCTATAAACACTTCCTCCGTAGTCCAAAGTGAGAGACAAGAGACTAAAGATTGTCATCCTGGTAAACAAATGCAGAAAAAACAGATGCGGCACGCAAATGCTGAAGATGGAAAGGTGCCGGAGGCAGTGTGTTTTGGAGGTGAACAACAGCACTGGTGGTACAGTGGGAAAAAAAAAGGAAAAGTATGTTTTCCGGGGTAAAGACATTCCAGCAGACGTGTAGAAAATTAATTTGGTTTCTTTGGCTTTTGATGAATAACTCCTAAGCTCTAAATGGAGCAAAAAATAAAACCAACTGTTAAAAACAAACTAAACTAAATGTGTTTAAATTCAAACTTTTAACCCACTTTATTTAGCGGATGCGTTTTTATCCCAAGTAATCAACAGTACGATATAACAGGAGCAGTTTGTTATCTAAGGAAATTCACTTTACATATTTTAATTATTTGTATTTACATATATACATATGTTATGTACCCACACATACACTGCCGCTCAAAAGTTTGGGATCAGTACAATTTTTAATGGTTTTTAAAGACATATATATAGACAATATTTTGTTGGAACCTGTGATCCCCACCCCCCTTTTTAACAAATAAAAAGTTGAAAACATTGTTTATTTAAAATAGAAATCTTTTGTGTTATAACAATATAAACTACCATCTACTTTCTTTTTTTGAAAGAAATTTATACTTTCATTCACCAAGCATGTGTTAAATTGATACAAAGTGATATCAAAGACTTATATTGCTAGAAAAAAATTATATTTTGAATAAATGCCATTATTTTTAACCTTTTATTAATCAAGAATCCTGAAAAAAGACAGGTTACAAAAATATTAAGCTAGCACAACTGTTTCCCGACGTTGATAATAACAGTAATTAATCAGCATATTAGAATGATTTTTGATGATGACTGATAAAAATTCAGCTTTGCATCACAGGAATAAATTATATTTTAAAATATGTGAATATAGAGCACCATTATTTTAAACTGTATTAGGAAATGCAGCCTTGATGAGCATGTAAGAATTCTTTAAAAAACATTTCTTTAAACAAAAATTAACTTTCCATTAAGGGGCAATATTGGCCCTCTGAATTCATTTCCAGGGGCTTTTTTTAAACATTCGTGAGGGCAATATGTATAATCATCTTATTATTATAATCACCATACTATGTTGTCTTTAATGCCAAATACTTATATTTACCCAATTACTTTAATCAATATTTTAAACTGCTGTCATTAACAATAGATTGTCTAAAATATGTGACCCTGGACCACAAAACCAGTCTTAAGTCGCTGGGGTTTATTTGTAACAACAGCCAAAAATACATTGTATGGGTCAAAATTATTGATTTTTTCTTTTATGGCAAAAATCATTAGGAAATGAAGTAAAGATCATGTTCCATGAAGGTATTTTTTTTGTAAAATTCCTACTGTAAATGTATGAAAAATTTACTTTGAAGAACTTTAAAGGTAATTTTCTCAATATTTTGATTTTTTTGCACCCTCAGATTCCTGATATTTATATAGTTGTATCTCTGCCAAATATTGTCCTATCCTAACAAACCACACATCAATGAAAAGCTTATTTATCCAGCTTTCATATTACGTGTAAATCTCAATTTTGAAAAAATGACCCTTATGACTGGTTTTGTGATCCAGGGTCACATATCTAAATTATACATGTAAAAACAGGAGCTCATACTCTCTTAAAAATAAAGGTTCCGAAAGGGTGTTTTCGCAGTGATGTCAAAGAACCAGTTTTGGTTCCCCAAAGAATCTTTCAGTGAACAGTTCCTAAACGAAAGAATTTGAAGAACATTTTAAAAATCTAAAGAACTTTTTTGACTTTAAAGAACCTTTTCTGCATTTGAAAGGTTCCATGGATGTTCAAGGTTCTTCACAGAACCACTGATGCCAATAGAGAACCTATATTTTTAAGAGTGGGCTGCAATATTATGACAAAAAAAAAAACATTATTCTAGATTATTGCAATTTATATTGTAATAATGATTATTAATATCGATATAGAAAACAATATAAAACGTTTTTGTTCGTGTTGGGCACGTCGCATTCTGGGTTCACATACAAACATGTCGGTCCATGATGTTAGTCAAGTCTAGCACAAGTTATGCAAAAACTCCATTCTAATCACTGAAACTGCAAAATTAATCTTTTATTTACATCGTATCTGCACTGTGTTGTTTATGGTGAGGAAATTCACGAGCGTGCGCACTCATCAACAGTTCCTGCGTTTTCAGCACTGAAGCAATCTAAGCGCCTCTGATTGGCTAATGCATTCCTAAGTTCAACAGAAACGCGTTTGATTGGTTATAAGGCTCGATGCTACACGAAACAGCTCGTAAAAGCAATCAGATGCAGTGTGAGTGAGTCTGCTGACACCTTTTTTTATTCATTTTCACATTTCATTTCATAAAACATATTCATTTCATTTTGCCCCTCTGTCTTGAATTTTATGGGGCATTTCATGGCATTTTTAGTATATGTTTGAGTTTTAAACTGTAAAATGTACAGGTGGTTCTTTAAAAAAGTTTTCATGTTTGCTGTATTTTCACAGAAATATTCTGGCAACCACAGCTGGCTTTTTTGTTTTCTGTAAAAACGGCAGAATTTTGTATAGTGTGTAGTGTGTTCGTCAGTCCTGAATGTGTTTACATGCAACAAAAACAAAAATTGTAGAATCGTGACTTGTTAGTGAAACCTGCCGGTATTTTTATAAAATTTTTTTAACCAAGTCTAGTATTCTCACTACCTTGGCAGAGCCGGCTTTACCCACACAATCCCTCATACTGCACATTGGGAATTTGTAACTGAGGTTACAGAAATGCTTTTCGAATTGCGTCACTGTAGGATTAAGAATTGCTTTTCGTATAAAATAGTGTTACACCTGAACGAGCAAAAGATTGATCTGTTATCTCAAGGCAAGCTGTTGTTGTGGTAGATAAGTTTGATTAGACTCACAGAAGTATCTTTGCCAATAACATGTCCATAAGACATTAGCATCTTATAAATTAGATCAGAAGTCCATAATAGTTCACCTCTTTATCAGTCAGACTGGGTTTTATTTTGTTTTGCTTTCTTTAGGGGAGGAGGGTTAACTAGAAGAAAATAACCAACAGACTAGCAGACTTGTCTAAGCTCAGCGAAATGGAAAATAAAGATAAATCTCTCAATCTCCCTGTCTATTCAGACTAGGGAAAAAGTTAATTTAAACATTTCACTCCTCTTTCTTGGTGTCCTCATTAACCCTCATTGTGCTAGAAAATATTAATAATAGCGAAGCGATTGAATCAAATATTGATATGCAGAGAAAAGTAATGGAAACCACAAATTGTGCAGTCAAAAGGCTACGAATTATACATTGTAATGTTTTGACTAATAGCTTAAAAGATAAAGAGCAATAATCAGTGGTGTCTTCCAGGAAATGCAACCAGTACAAAAGAAACAACAGTTATCTCTCAGATTGAATAAAGACTGCATTACAAGCATTACAAGGGTACTTTCCGCTGCTGGCAAAAGCTGAAGTCTTCACAAAGAAGATATTGTGTCCTCTCTTTCGTCTGAATGGACCTCTAGCCGTATTATTAATTACATTTTTAATTGTGCGTGTGCCAGGCATTAGCTACAGTTCTTTCTTTTGAGGAATGAGGGGGATGCGTGTGACATTTCTGCATTTGTAGCTTCTGCAAAGTGACTCTGTAAGTCTGCGTCTTAAAGATTAAATAGATTAAAAAAAAATGTAAATATATATTTTTATTATTTTTTTATTGAATACTTATTTTATTTTATTTTATTTTATTTTATTTTATTTTATTTTATTTTATTTTATTTTATTTTATTTTATTTTATTTTTGCATGTGTGATAAAAGGCCAGTTAACACTCCCTAAGTATTCTTTTACTACTGAAGCCTGTATATATGATAACTCAGAGTTCATTTATTCATGTGAGGGCATGTCTTTCACTAGACTGATATCATTCCTTGAATGCAGCTCAGTCTCTCAATTTGTCAAATTTAAATTCATGCATCCCGCCTTTGCTTATGCACTTCTGGGTTCCCATTGAGGTCAGACGCACAACAACAAACAACAGCCAAACTTTCCTGCCATCTTAGCCTTCATTATGCCAGGTCCAGACTCTCTCCCTAACTCCCTTTCTTTCTCTTTTCAATCTCTCAGACAAGATGTATGCTGGTGCCCAGGTGGAGGGTAGTGACGGAGGTGTGGGGAGTGGAGGAGGAGGGCTGGGCAAAAAAAAAAAAAAAAAAAGAAAATCAATAGCGTCTCTGTTTGAAGTTTTCTGAAAGACTTCCAGAGGAAGACGCTCTTGTCAGGGTGATAGATACGTGGGGTGAGGAGGACCGGCTAGGCCCGAGCGGAGGCTCACCTTTTTAAGTGGGGCCCTAATAATAAAAGCCCATGAATAAAACATCGGGCGAGCTGCGGAAGCTGCATTAGCACCGCCGCTCGGTTATAAATGATCCCCGTGCCCGAGCACCATTCCGGTAAAAGCCCACAGCATCACTTTAAAGAGAAGAAGAGAGCGAGGAAGATAGAGATAGATTGATATGTGTGTATATTTATTTATTTATATGTTCCTTAGCTGGGCTAAAAAGAATAAATAAGCGAACGGACGTGGCTAGAGCGGGACAGCTATTGTTCATTTGCTACCTTGCCGCTAATTTTGCAAACTGGAATGTGTATGCGTGTGTGTTTTTTGTATCTGAGATGCGCTGTTGTGGTTGTGAATCCAGCTCCAGACTGCTCTGACCTTGAGCTCAGGTATGTGGCTGATGGAGAGAGCATCACCAGTATACTTTCACTCACTCCAAGTTTTTATTTACGTAAATGTTGGCTGTGGCTCTGCTGGAACTCAAACTAGATGTTGGAAAGATGTTGAAAAATTAGCTCTAGACACTTTAAAGGAATGTGTTTATTCACAGAAATGTTGGCTGTGGCTCTGTTGGATCTCAAACGAGAGGTTGGAAAGATTAGAAAAATTAGCTCCAGACACCTTAAAGGAACATCATTTGTCATTATTTACCCTCATGTTGCCTCAAACTTGTATGACTTTCTATCTTCTGTGGAAGACCAAAAGAAAGAATGCCTGCTGCTCTTTTCCCTATAATGGAGGTGAATGAGAATTAGGTCTTTTGTGTGGTATATTTCACTTATCTTAAAGGTATAATATAGCTATGTCTTCTTCTGTGAAATGCAAAAGAAGATATTTTAAGGAGTGTTAGTAACCAAACTGTTTTGGTTACCATTGACTTCCACTGTATGTGTAAAAACAAAAAAGAAAAAAGTAAATCATACAAGTTTTGAATGACATGAGGTTGAGTAACTGATGACAGAATTTCCATTTTTTGGTAAACTGTTTGCAGATGAAGACTTTTGACAGCCCCAGTCCCCATGCACTTCCATTATATAAGTTAAAATACACTAAAATTGTGTTTTACAT
>JAHKKF010518018.1:0-15166 GCA_019740295.1 Labeo calbasu
CACATTAATGTTCAAACAGCATGTAAAAGTGAAGTTTGCATCCGATGACCCCTTTAAAAAAAAATTATACAAAACTGTCACCGGTACAGTCCCCTTTCAAAATACATTAATATATGCTTTAGACATGTATTTTTCAACTAATATGAACCATTTAGGGATAAGAGATGTAACTTTTAGCTTTTGTACCTTACAGTGTCACCCCACTGACAGCTTTGTACCTTTTTTCCTAAAAGTGTATGTGATGTTATTCTGGTTGCTGCCCAGTCATTAAACATTTAATTCCTGATGCAGGTCATAACACAGTGACAGATCGACACAGAGACATTTGGGCATTTATTCTTTTTATTGATACACTACCTCAGAAGAGCCTATGCCGCACGGTGTTCCCTTTGAATAATTTCAAAAAGCACTGCAGTCTTAAAAATTACAAAATGTTAAATACAAAATGTACATGAAACGACAATACAAGGCTCCGTAAACATTAACTGAACCTGTACTTTTATTTTACAAACCATCCAAGCTACCCAAACTTTAGGAATGACATCCATTTCAAAGTATCAAAAATAGAGTTCTGGTGTTTGCGCGGTCATCTGTATGTAAAATGGGAACACATTGTTCGATCTTTGGTTTCTAGAGAATGAAAATAGGTGCTTATCTAGGGACCCTGCTTCATCCCAGAACTCCCCATCTGTAATTTTTTTTGTTTGTTTGCTTGCTTGCTTGTATTTTTATCTTGATTCTCAAAAAACACTAAACCTAAATCAAACCCAAACCTTATGACACACATTCTCTAAAATTGCATTTTAACACAAGTTAAGGCTTTCCTACCGTATATTTGATAGTTTAAATTAAATAGTCAAAAGTGGCATTGAAAACACCTGTCACTATATGTAAGGGTTTACATACAACAAAATATATATACTTACTGTATAGATGCAAGACTAACAAACAAACCTGCTATTTGTATGTTTGAAAAGGTCACACCATCATATCGTCTGTCCTTGCATAGCCTAATGTATCAATGTGCTTGTACACCATTCAAATTTAAAGAGGTTTTCAAAGATACAAAACAAATATCTACAATTCATTGGATACAAACCGACGTAAGCACATACGCACAAAACCATTAAGACGCTTGCTCTGTGCATCAACGGACGCACGCAACTCTTGTCTGGCATACTACTCTACGAAGAAGCATCTCTACAGCATCTAGTCTAGAGGCATCAAGGTTTTCTTTCTTTTTTTTTGTATTTTTTCTTTTTCTTAAAGGCAGAAGTCAGGTTTATAGTGCATAGCAGATTTTTTGTCTTTTTTTCCAAACATAATTAACAGTCATGATTACAGCTGTAAGTCTCAAAGACTGAGAAAAAAACCCACATAGAAAAAAAAAAAACAATGTCTTAATTGAACTGTGCCAGTTTTCATGGGAGAAAAACAGCTCTAAGAAAACAAAAAATGTTTCAGATTAAAATTTAAGGCAAGGAACCAATCAGGACTCATTGATTTTGCTCTGCCAGTGTCCGTCTGTGTGTCTGACCCCATGAAACCTGCCCACTACACTGCTTTTGTCCACACTGAGAGCAAATTGTGAGCAAAAATGATTGTCTAAGATGGGCTGAGGGGTTTGAAAGCTGGTTTGAATTTGAACCTTTTCACCCCAGAATGCAGTGGGGATACAAACTGAGAGTGACTTTCAACAACAGTTGAAACAGCAACAGATAATCTACACATTGATTGTCAGGATGCAACATTTTATGGGAAAAAAAAAAACCAAAAAAAAAAAAACCAACCAATTAAATTTGGTTTCCCTGACATCAAACCTGCAATGTTTTTTTTTTAAATTGTCCAATGCAATTATTTATGCATAATTGTTTCTCTAATCAAAGGCACAAAGCGAGTCTCAGCATAGTCAACATATTATTATGTTTGAGTTCAATGCAAATGAAGCCCATATATATATATATATATATATATATATATATATATGAGCTTTATTATCTCCAGACCTTTTGGTCTACGGTCATGAGTTCATCTTCCCATGCAACTACATAAAACACATACGTTATGTTTAGAGTCTGAACAATTCATTTGACTTTTAAAGCACAGCACTGTGAAAGCAAGATTGAACCAACACAATTCACAGCACTCCAGAACACAAGATGAAGCTCAGCTACTTTCTAAGTATAAAATACACACACTGGATTCAACCGTGTCCTCAGAAAAACAAAACAAAAAAACAGCAAGAAGAAAAAAAACTATATAAATTCTCAGCAGAAAGCCTTTTCACAATCACAGCTACTACATAAGGCATTTGTTCAACCTGAAGAGGAAATGGGCCAATCATTAAACAGATTATCTACAGCTCAGAAAGGTCACTAGACATGTGGAATGTTGCATATTATTACTACAGGCTCAGTGCAGTGCCCGAGGGCCCGTCCACTAGGGGCAGCACTGGCAGAATGTGTACTGAAAAAGGCGGCAATTTTCGCTGGTAAGAAGGCATGGGCGTCTATCACGCCTCGAGCGCTCCTCGGCTATCCCACTAAAGTGACTGACTGTAGAATTGCTGCCGTGTACTGCATATTCCGGTCTGGGATGAGGACGCTCGACTGCATAGCTAGCCAGTCCGAGGGGTGAATCTGCGAGCTACAAATAATAATACATCATGCTGTCAGAGAGCCCTGAATTATTGGTTTTACTTCCAGGAGAACGACACAAAGTTTACTCCCACTCAACCACGTCTGCGTTTATGTACAGTACACCTGATTTTGCGTGCATGCGTACAGTATATACCCCCAGCTCTCTCGGTCGGTATCGTTTACAGCCAAAGCTGTGTTCGTGAATCTGGAGGAAGCAATAATTGTCGCTCAGATTGCTTCTGGATCCACGCTGGGAAGGGTTGTTTTTGGACTACTGGGGCAGACGCTGGCTTTGGGTGGAATCTCGTCGCCCGGCTCTGGAGTCCTGTGAAGATTGTTTGAGAGTCTGACGTGGCGTGTTGCGGGCTAGGATTGACTGTGTGCAGCTGGGGAGCCCCCGTGAGCCTCTGGGGCCTGAGACATGTCTCTGCCTATGATCTCATTCACTGAAACACACAAAAAGAGAAAACTGATTATTTAGGAGAAGATATTATTTCAAGGACTGGTATACCGTTCTAAAGGTTTTGGTTGGTAAGATTTTTGAATGTTTTTGAAAGTGTTCGCTAATGCCCGCCAAAGCTGCATTTATTTGCTCGAAAGTATCGAAATCAGTAATGCTATGAAATAGCACAACAATCTTAACTGTTTCGTATTGTAAAATGTAATTCATTAATGTGATGACAAATCTGAAATTTCAACAGCCATTACTCATGTCTTCAGTGTCACATCATCCATCAGAAATCAGTCTAATATGCTGATTCAAGGTGTTCAAGAAAGATTATCATCAAGGCTGAAAACTATGGACATCTGTTCCCGCCACTGAATAAAAAAAAAGTCAGAATTGCATGATACAAACTGAATTGTGAGTTTATCTCTCGCAATTCTGACTTTATTTCTTAGAATTGCAAGTTTACGTCTCGCAACTTTGACTTTATAACTCACAATTGCTAGTTTATATATTAGTTATGACTTTGTAAGTCACAATTGCGAATTTATATCATAATTCTGGGAAAGAAAGTCAATTCTAAACTCACAAGAGCAAACTGATGTCTTAAAATTCTGACTATAACTCACAATTGGGAGTTTTTAATCAAAATTCTGAGGAAAAAAAGTCACTTTATATCTCAGAATTCTGACTTTATAACAGAATTGTGAGTTAAGAGTTCACAATTCTGTAAAAAGTCAGAATTGTGACTATTTCTCAGAACTGTGAGTTTATATCTCACAATTCTGACTTTAACTCACAATTCCGAGTTTATATCTCAATTCTGAAAACCAAAAGTCAGAATTGCTACTTTATTTTTCAGAATTGCGAGTTTAGGTCTCACAATTTAAAAAAAAAAAAAAAAAAAAATTCTGAATTGTGACCATTTCTTAGAATTGTCTTGCAGAGTTTATGTCTTGCAATTCTAAGTTTAACTCACAATTGCAATTTTATATCTCAAAAAATTCCAGTTGTGAGTTTATATCTCAATTCTGAGAAAAGAGTCAGAATTGCGACATAATTTTTCAGTTGCGAGTTTAGTTCTCGCAATTCTAAATAACTCGCAAGAGCAAGTTTATATATTAAAATTCTGACTATAACTCACAGTTGCGAGTTTATAATCAAAATTCTGAAGAAAAAAGTCAGAATTGCGAGTTTAGATCTCACAATTCCGACTTTAACTCGCAAATGCAAGTTTATATCAAAATTCTGAGGTTAAGTCAGAATTGCAACTTTATTTCTCAGAAAAAAATATTGACTTTATCACTCAGAATTGCGAGTTTAGGTCTCACAATTCAGAAAAAAAAAAAAAAAAAAAAACTGAATTGTGACCATTTCTTAGAATTGTGAGTTTGTCTTGCCATTCTGCTTTATAACTCAATTCTGAGAAAAAAAAAGTCTGAACTGCAAGATGAAAACTTGCAATTGCGAGAATACAGTCAGAATTGTGAGAAAAAAAAATTACCCTCTTTGATGAATAGAAAGTTCAGAAGAAAGTTCAGCATTTTATTTGAAATATAAACGATTTCTAATATTACACTTTTGATGTAATGCATCCTTGCTGAATAAAAGTATTCATTTATTCTAAAAAATAATACTGACTCCAAACTTTTGAACATTGGTGTGAGCTTTCATATTGAGTGTTTTAAAAATCAGTTCCTGTGTCTAACCATTGAAGGGCAGTGTTGAGCTGTGTAAAGTGGAGTATAGACATCATCCTCCAGGGCTGATGGAAATAATAGACAGAAGATTTAAAAAAAAAAGAAAGAAAAGAACTTCGGTATGTGACCACTTAGGAAAAAAATATGTGCAGTTGTGTGTCTGTGAGCATGTGGATGTAAATTCTGACAGCAGCAGTCTTATTAAGATGACCACAACACACAGGCTATAAAACCATCCTCCGCTGCTTTAACTACGAGGCTTTGGTGCAGGCATCAGTTCATTATGAGTTTAATGGCCTTTAACTACATTTCCTTTAGCCTGCTGGCTTGGGCTTTTAGAGCGCTATGAAAGGCCTGTATAAAATTGATCCATTGTTAAAACACATGTTCTACATCCCAGAAGGCCATGGAGCAAGTGTGGGAATTACTTTAGCAGGCCAGGAGACTGATGTTAAGCAAGCAGCCAAACTTTTCTAACAGGTCGTCCCGGCAGGGTTCTGATTAATGCTGTGAAAATATGACTGTTTCTCCACATGCTCTATTTTGGATAGCGAATGTTCTTTACAATATAGCAAGTGCGACAATATTGCTGCCATGAAAAAAATAAATCAGTCAACCACAAACATAATACAAAAGTTCATCCCATTAAAAAAAGCAACAGAGAACTAGGGCAAAGACGGTTCTTCCCTTTGTGGAAAAAATGATTGTTCCTCAAAATGACTGAGGAGAGACGGAGGGTTTTGACACACACTCACCATAACATTCAATCACCAGATTTCCAAGCTTGTCATCGGAGTAAAAAAACCACATCTATAAAAGGCGATGACAAATCTGAGGGAAAAGCTGAGAAGCAGATAAACAGGTTTGACTGTTGAAGGGGGCCTCAGGTATTTTTCATACAGGTACCTGCCTCTGCAAGCGAGTTAATAATCCCCGCATTCCTCATCCAGACAACCCATGACTGACTGGGATGGACCACATTTTCCAACAGAGCTAAAAAAAAAAAAAAAAAAACTCTGATCTCGGTCAAAGTGAACAAATATGTCACTCTATTTCCCACACAGGATTAAAGCTAGACGTCAGTAGATGTATATAACATCATATCAACAGTCTTTTGTTAACAAGACATCAAAAGCAAGAGCGCAGGACTTAGTGCTAAAAATAGCATTAAAGGTAAATGAAAGAATACATGTTTAAAGGTGAAATACGGCGGAGAGTGTTACAAAAAAGTGGCAGAACACCATATAAAGGACTGCGCTGATCCGCTCTGTAAATCAAAATAATGAGCATCTCCTACAGTAGTCACGCTGTAGGGTGAATATTTAAAGCAGCTGTGCAGAGCCCGAGTCACAAGTCACAGTGTATGTAACGCTACTGATGTTTGCGATGGTTATACACGGCTCTTTGGTGTTTAAAAAAATCTAAATGTCACAAGAACTAACTACAGAACTGCTGTGTTACAATCATGGTTAAGCGTGTCATATTTGCATACGTTATTGTACTTATTTGTTTAATACAGGTTATATATTTCGATTCTTTGTGCGCTGTGTGTTTAAACTGTAATTTAGGTTTATTAGGTTAATGTTTTTTCTTGCTTTGTTTACTTTCTGTGTTAGCCACAGTACGTGTGTCGATTGTTATTTTGTGCGTTTGAAGTTTAGGGTTGTTTTGGTACATTTTCTTGTGGTTGATGTTATTATTTGTGACGGTTTTGTGTGCAAAAGTTGCATGTTTGAGTGTGTGTGTGTGTGTGTGTGTGTGTGTGTTATGTTTCAAATGCCCAGCCGCTGTCACAGATCATCCTGTTGGCGTAGGCGGCTCTTCCTCTTGCATGAACACACTTCACACATGCAGACCTGCTCTGGGCTGATTGTGAGTTCTGCTTTAAAACCCACTCAGCGCTCTGTCTGCCTCTCACGCCGCACAAACAATCTAACAATCTTACACACACACACTCTCTCTGCACAAACCTGCACTGCACAACCTCACACACATCGTGGAACACTGATACAACTTACAAAACATACCAAGTAAAAGTAAATGCGCCTCCTGCACACTTTATACGACAATACGACAACTCTCAAAGACTGGAGAAGCATTATTTGATATTTTATACAAAAATAAATTATATTACTTTAGTTATTTGTTTCGAAGTACAACTTTAAAAAAAAAAACTTGTAACTATAATTAAAAAAGGCATTCAAATGCACACCTAAACATCTGGTAAAGAGAAAAACAAGCAAACGGCAAATTTAAAAAAAATGTATCCCAGTATTTTTAGCACAGCACAGTCAGTCAATAAATACAGACAGCTATTTAATCAGCGTCTGTGGCGTGCCTGTGGTATTGGCAGATTTTTAAGGGTGCCAATTTTTTTGAAAAAAATAATATGTCGTCTGCCACGGTATTTACTCTACTTTGAAGAGGACTTTCTTATTTTAAAACGTTATTTTCCTGTCTCCTTCTGGATCAAAAGTTTTCTTTTCTCACTTTTTCCATTTTTGTGTGACACAAAAGCACACTGTAGTTTCTCACATTCATTCAAACGCACTCATACATAGCAGTTTCTATGCATACTCTCTGTTCAACGTTTGGAGCAGTTTAAAAGTAAGTCACCTCAGGACAGCCAAAACTCTGGGTTCATAGTGTATGAAACTCAAAAGTGGTCCTATTCATATTACAGTCGCTAACTGCACAAATTACAAATCTCAACAATATACGAAGGAAGCATGCATCTAAATGGGAGCTCTGTCGATATTAGCGATGCATCTGACTCAGTTAAATACGGGAAGCTGCTGTGCAATATATCGCAATATAGCAGCAACTGACTTAAGAGGTTTCAACATCGTCTTTCCCCACATGTAAGAAAGCATGATTCATCTCGATCTCTTTCACATAACGCTCGAGAGTCTCCGCGTAGAGTCTTTAAACAGGGGATCCTCTTTGGATGAGTGGAAGGGGCCATCCCTTATTAACATATAATATACAGGGTCTGAGCCTGAGAGCTCGCCGACGACAAAACTTTGAGCTGGGGTAAATGATATTTTTTGACGGTGCTGCCCCGAGACTGTGAATCACTGGACTAGCCGCTGTACTGGCTGACCGTTAATGTAGGCATCAGTTGAGATGGGCTGTCATAACTGGTTACTGGGTCAATTTTCTTTCCTGTTAACCTGCAGTAAATCATTTTATGCACTTATAACCAACAGCTTAGTGACATAAGCTAAATTTGCGAACCTGTTACTCATTCTGGGATAGTTTTATGTTGTATAGATGTCCATTTCAATTCTATCTACCAACATTTTAAACTGTATTTAGAAATGAACAAAACTGCAGGAGTACCAAATGATGTAGTGCCAATTTTCTATTTTTATTTTTATTCTAATTATACATATATATATATATCTATTCTATTTTGAAAGCAGCGAATATGTTTTGTTATGATGGAAAGTATTATACTAGGTAAGACTGACCTCATCAGCCAGAACCACTGATAGCGAACACCCGTTTCCATTTAGGGGGGAGAAAAAAGAGAGAGAAAAAAAAAAAAAAAAAAAAGTCAGATGTTTAAATGAACTGATCTGTAGCTTCAAAACTACAGAGCGTGAAATGTGAAATCTAGTGCATGGGTAATGAGAGGGTGATCTCTTTGTTTGCTTTTTATTTGTGTTCCCCTCAACCCCCTATAACCTTGGCGATTTTATACCAAAAACGACACAAGCAAATCTTACTTTTTAAAACAACTCTAAAAAACAATGAGACACAAGAAGTGTCTGAGAAAGCACAAGGGAGCAGTCAGTTTGATCTGTGAATCATATTGTGATTCCCCATCTAAAGAGTTAGTCAGTGATTCATCCCCATTTTCTTTGACCAGAGGCCTCAGCAACCTCTTTAACATTTTTAGTCACTAGCTTTAACGATCAGTAGAGCGTAGCCAAGGGGCAAAACTGCAACGCAGGTGCCGTAAAAAACGCAAATGTTCTGTTTTATTGTGTGTTCGATGCATGGAATTATGGAAAACGAACAAAGGAGCTCATCGAGGGAGTTTGAAAACAGTAGATTACAAAACAAAACGTTCTAACTAAAATTCGTCAGTTCACTTTTTACAGCAAAAATGACAAGATCAAACCACAAAGTGCATACACAGCCACATGTTACAGTCCTTTCCGTAATTATTCAGGTCTCCCTCCTCCTCAAATACATCTTTTTGCTCTATAACCAGATTCAAAAAGGAACTCTGAATCAATAATTGAGAGCTATAAAAGGAGATGTACCGCAGAAAAAAATTTCCCTGCATGCAAAATTCAAATGAACCCATTCAAAATAAAATTATTCAGAACATTTACATTACATTTAACCATTCAGCTGACACTTTTATACAAGCTGACTTACAAATGAGGAGAGAGACTTGTCATTTAGAAAGAGAGCAAACAATAATACTGAACATGATCTTATAGGGGATAGTTCATCCCAAAATAAAAATACTGTCATCTTTTACTCTCTTTTTTCAGTGCACTGTAAAAAATGACTGAATTTAATGGTAAAAGACAGTAAAAATGCTACAGTAAAAACCTGTTAAATGGTTAACGTAAGTGGTAAGTTCCCCTACTACATACGATAAAAAAACGTATTGGACATTGCATATAATTTTACAATAGTATATCATATTCGGAAGTGAAGAACGTAAAATTTACAGTGACTAACCGTAAACTGACATTCCCAGAATTGCCTGCATAACATTTCAAATTTGATGTTTTTTTTTTGCTGAAATAACTGTTTCTTAGTTTTTTCTTATCAGTTTTGTACATTAGGGTTGTATGTTACATCTAATGTTGCTCAATGAATGTTTATTGCATTATTTCGCTTTTATGTGTGTTACCATGATGGTGTTTAGTGTTTGTTTGAATGACACTGTGCACCGTCTATAAGTTAGTATTTAAAAGCTGCTTGTGATGGACTTTGGTTCATCATGTGACTTTCTCATTGCCACCTGCTTTTGGTGGTTATCACTGTATTACAAAGGTGCAAAACAGATTTCAGTACTTCAATATGTAGGTATATTAACATTATATCAGTTAATGAAATTATGGTATTTAAATGTAAATTTAAATGTAAAACCGTCAAACCTAAAACGTCGGTTCGATATTATTTTACAGTAAAATTCTGGGAACTACAGCTGCTGTTTTTATACCATAAATTTTACTGTTTTTTTTTTATACAGTGTGAAACAAGAAGATATTTTGAAGAATGTTGGTAATCTAACACAATCTTTCCTTTTGGGAAAAACTATCCCTGTAACAAGAGTTAACCAGAGTAGTACAGAAACAAAACAAAACAAAAAAAAAGAAAGTACAAAAAACATTCAAAATACACACATAATAAGGTCAAAAAGCCATGCCAGAGAAAAAGTAAGTGTGAGCTGGAGTTTCCTGGTCAGTGAGTGCACCCTTGTCACATTAATTCCCAAGAATCTTTGCACCACGCCACATCTCTGCCGCCAAATACCACAGCAATGCAAACTGGACCGACCACAACGCCACTGCCCGCCTGTGCCAAGACCTCAAAATGATGTTCATGACACTGTAATTGTACGGAAAGATGACACAAAACCAGGTTTCCACTGGTTTCAGAAGATTTCTCTGATTGTGTTTAATGAGCAGCTCTGGGCCCAGATTTTTTTTCCCTTCCACGCTCTTTTTTTCCCTCAGAGATGAGAGAAGTTGTGTTATTAATTTGACACAGTCATTTACCACTGGCTAAAGACTACAGACCTGGAATATGTTAGACGTTGAAGTTTCCGTACCCACAAACGGAAAGAGGGAAACGGACACAAACAGACGGATGAGGGCGGAACATTATATGAGGATACACATTGGGTAAAATAAGTATTGAACACGTCACCATTTTTCTTAGTAAATATATTTCTAAAGGTGCTGTTGACTTGAAATGTTCACCAGATGTCGTTAACAACCCAAGTAATAAATAAGTTCAAAAAATAAGTTATGTGTAATAAAATGGAATGACACAGGGAAAAAATATTGAACAAATGAAGAAAGGGAGGTGCAAAAATGCCCCAACTGAAATCTATCCGTAATTAGAAAGCAATCCTGCCCATTGTCAGTGGAAATTAATATTAGCTGATTCGGTCCCAACACCTACAGTACAGTACCAGGATGATGAAGATGAAACAATGATCCCAAACACAGCCAAGGAAACTCTCAATTGGTTTCAGAAAAAGAAAATAAAGCTCCTAGAATGGCCCAGCCAATCACCTGACTTGAATCCAATAGAATTAAAGATCAGAGTTCACAGAAGAGGCACACAGAACCTTCAAGATTTGAAGACTCTGTGGAAGAATGGGCCAAAATCACACCTGAGCAAAGCAAGCGACTAGTTTCTCCATATAGGAGGCGTCTTACCAACAAAGGCTTTGGTACTAAGCACTAAAGAAATTTCACTAGTTCAATATTTGAAAATCATTTCATTTTATTACACATAACTTCATTTCTGAAATGATTTGTTTTGTTTTATTTGTAAGTATGGATCGCTTGGGTTGTTATCGACATCTGGTGAAAATTTCATGTCAACAGCACCTTTAGAAATATATTCACCGGGAAAAATTGTGACGTGCTCAATACTCATTTTACCCGCTGTATGTTATAAGAAGTAGTACATATAGATTGTAACATCATTGACAACTGCGAGTGATATTTTAGTGAAAAGTTAAACTATCATCCCTTGACAGAAACAGAGTGACACAAGATATAAGCTTGCTGTGTGTGTGTGTGTGCGCGCGTGTACAGTACGACAGGGATACAAGACCCGAAGACAGCAGGCTTTGCCTATTATTAACCCAGATCAGTGCACTCACGCCGGGGTGGCAGCTGCACACAGACATCCACGAGAACAAAGGAGCACAAGCACACGCCTGCGAACATCTCAAACACAGACCTCTGGGAGGACATCAATTAAACGCAATTGACATGAAAAAGAGTGGAAAGAAGAGATGAGACAAGAGAAAAGAGGCAAAGTCTCCTGTAAGTACTGACACACACTGCTCCTTCTGTTCAGCTTGAGGGAAGCAGTCCAAACTCATCAGGAAAATATGGCACCCAAACTCCTTATGCTCGTCTAACACACACAACACACACGCATACGACTCACTCGGCACATAAGCGGTCTACATTTATTCACAGATATCACGTTGAGAGACAAATGCAGTGGTACAAGTAGATTACTCAAATGACAATAGTCTTGGTTTACATTTTCTACGTTCTAGTCCTTCTTTGACCTTTCTGTTTGAGAGTGTGTGCGCGCTTGTGTCAATTCCCTGTTTTTTGTCTTCCATCTGTCAGTCTGTCTGTAGCCCCTCCCCAGCACCACCTGCAAAGAGTCTTTGACATCACCTGTGCCATCTGTTCACACACACACACACACACAAACACACACCGCCGTACGGACGATTCTCATTTGTCCATGAAAAACCCAAAACAGCTCCAGACCTTAAATATTAGCTTTCTATATAAATAAACTTTAATCCGTCCAGTGGCAGCACCAGACCTGGAATAAAAACAACAGGACCGGAATATCAAGTGGGATTCCCGCCTACCCCGAACTGCTAGTCAGCACTATTGAAACCTGTTTAACCCGAATCAAAACGGCTTTGGAAATGAAAGCCAGTGAGATTTGTAAACAAACAACGGGTTTTACGCTAAACGATCATCTGTTTTCACACAGAAAGCACACAACTCCCAGAATGCACTGCCACTGACAACCACTGAATTCTGCTGAAAAGTGATTCATCAAATGGAACTGAAGTATCTGGGGCCATAAAAGTGCCAGGAAAGTGTGATTAAGAACTGCAGAGTCTGACTGATACATCAACTTACATTTAAATCTAGTGAAACTCTCAGCCAGCTACAGAGCTCTTACAGTTAACCATGACGAGTGATTCATGACTCTTATGAACAGCCACGAGAGAAAAAGAGAGCAAGAAAAATTTCGTACGTTTATATTTAAAAGCAATAAACAATAAGCACAATAATACCATACATATTTATATTACTATATGGAATATTGTAAACTGTGTTTATATTTTTTCAATTTATTCATTAAATAGGCCTACAGTAATGCTTCTGCAAAACATGCCCTGCATGATAGCTGCATGTTGACGTGAAAGGAGGTTTATGTCAGTGACTGGAGCTGTGTTCTGTTCTATTTGCAGTTCATTTCTGACCTCCTTAACAACTCGCAGTGCTCAAGAGCTTCAGTCAGAATGACACAGACCCTATTTATAGTGTGTGCTTTAGGGAGGATACAGTCCCTGGTGAAATCAGTTCAAAACTTCACTTTTAAAAAGGCTCAACTCCATCCCATCTCTCACACTGAACGCGCGAGTATGTCTAACGCTATATGCGAGCAACATGTAGGCAGTGAATACTTAGTGCCTCAGAGCATGACTACTCTGAAATATTGAGCGCGTACCACGTTTCTTGTGTGAGTGTGTGATTTGAAACGGTGAATTAGCCCGTGCACATCTGTGACTTAGTATGCGGTTGGTATGCGAGTGTGAACTGGGTGTGTGTTTTTTACACGGCTACGTATAGCGAGAGCAGTTTTAATTACAAATGCTGGCTCCTTCTGAAGTTACACTTCACCACACACACACTTGTCTAATTTGAGTGACTCAAGCTGTCCATTAACTCGGTCTGACTGCACATTTGAATATGTAACCGAAGCTTTCCAGAAAGCAGAAGTGACTCCACGTGATCCGATTCTGGACCAGGATCCGTATCTTTAAAACATGACGACATTGCTAGAATCTGTGCTGATGAACTACACCATTAGCCTGAACTCTCTCATCAGTCATCCATGAAAAAAAAACAATCTACTACGAAAGATGCACCAGTTACAGAGTGATACAGCCCACAAAGCATTTGAATTTTCAATAATAAATAGCTGAGTTGCGAATAAGGAATCCATTGTGGTCTGTTGTCTGAGCTTCTTTCACAAACACACCATCAGCAAAAATTATTCACATCAACACAGAAGTTGAGAAACAAGCTGTCCCGCTCTGGACATGTTCAGAATGGAATACTAGTGTACTACTTACTGTATGCCGCACAGTGCACACCGAATGTTGAATATTTTTAAATTATATATTTAAATTATTATATTTTCCTGTATATTTGTATACACTGACAAATTAAAGACTCTAGAAATAGCTGTTAAAAATTCAGCTTTGTCACCACATGAATAAACTACAAATGAAAATACATTAATTTAGAAAACATTTTAAGTTATAATAATATTGCACAATATTACTGTTTTTGCTGTATTTTAGATTAAATAAACGCAGCCTTTGTGAGCAGAAGTGGCTTCTTTAAAAAAAACATTTTAATTTTACAGACACAAAAGTTTATTAAAATTGCATCGTGTTACATCTGCTTCATTTATCACACTGAAAATAGACGGTCATACTGAGCAGCATTATGGAAGCATGCTCTGTTGTGTATGCTGTAGTGTATTCTTGCAGTGAACTGTCAAATGCAGAGTTTTCTGTACTAATTATGTATACTATCATGCACAAACAGTGAGCGTAATAAGGTAGTATGCAACTCCAAAAACAGCCTCTCTGTTTCCCTCCCCCACACCACTGACATTAGGTCTCATAGTACTGCTAAGAAGGATTACCAGTGTAATGAATTCACCCTGTGTCATGACACTCTTAAGATCTGGGACCTGCCAAACATTGTAATGCCCCAAGCAACTTGTGCATGTAAATTCATATTAGTAAATGAAGCATTTGCTTGTTTATGTAATACATCCATTCTTGCTCTACTAGTTTCTTGTATGAATAAGCTACTACTGCACAAATTCAAATGTGGTAGTGACATTGCTCTCGGATTTCATCAAAAATATCTTCATTTGTGTTCTGAAGATGAAGGTCCTACGGGATTGGAACGACATGAGGGTGCGTAATTAATGACAGAATTTTCATTTTTGGCTGAATGATCCTTTTAATGTAAAGGTGAACTGTATCAATATTGCTTTGTCCCGTTGAGGGACAACTCCTTAAGATTTTCTATCAATTTCCATACACTGCACTGAAATTTTTTAGTGGTCACTGTAAAGTCTCATAAGATAAGAAGACATTGTTTGGTGCAAAGACTCACCATCATCAAGCGTAATATCCTGCAGGCCAATGGTACGGAAGGTGGGCTCTCTATCCACTGGCTCCTGTTTGATGTTCAGCCTCTCTCCCTGTTGGGTCAGGGGGTGCACCAAGGGACCTGAAGGGGACAACCCAGCCAAGACAGGGCTGCTAGCTTGGGGGGAAGGCTGTCCAGAGAGTGCCATGGGCCCCAGGGGGCTGTTGGATG
>JAHKKF010518022.1:1193-19188 GCA_019740295.1 Labeo calbasu
ACCACGTTGAAGGTCCAGAAAGATACCAAAAACACTGACAAAATAGTCCATGTGACATCAGTAGCTACAAGAATACTTTTCGTGCGCAAAGAAAACAAAAATAACAACATTATTTGGCAATTCTTCTCCTCTGCATTAGCCTAGCACTATTTTGGAGAGTATCACAACGCAAGCACATGCGTTCCTCTAAATGTAAACAAAGCATATTCTAGCAATATGCGTTACATTGTATCTTTTGTATCCAAAATGGTGCTAGGCTTCCGCAGAGAAGAATTGTTAAATAAAGTTGTTATTTTTGTTTTTCTTTCCGCGCAAAAAGTATTCTCGTAGTTTCATAAAATTACGATTCACATGGACTATATTGTTGATGTTCTTGCTACCTTTCTGGGCCTTGAACGTAGTAGTACCCTTGCTGTCTATGGAGGGTCAGAAAACTCTTGGATTTCATCAAAAATTTCTTAATTTGTCTCCTAATGAACGAAGCTCTTACGGGTTTGGAACGACATGAGGGTGAGTAATTAATAACAGAATTTACATTTCTGGGTGAACTTACCCTTAAAAAGCCATTTTTTTTCCATCACAGTTGGATGCTACATTCAAACCATCATGGGTGAATACCTTTGCTAATTACTCCTGTTTATTGAATATTTAATGTTTTTCAAGAACCAAATTCAAAACAGCTGACGAAACTGGTGACAAACCAAGTAATTCGGGAATATTTACTGCCATCCCAGCTAACAAAAATATGTTTTAAAGGAGAAGTTCACTTCCAGAGCAAAAATTTACAGATAATTTACTCACCCCTTTGTCATCCAAGATGTTTGTGTCTTTCTTCAGTCGATAAGAAATTATGTTTCTTGAGAAAAAAAGAATCAGGAATTATCTCCATACACTGGACTTCAATGGTGCCCCAAGTTCGAACTTCCAAAATGCAGTTTAAATGCAGCTTCAAAGTGCTCTAAACGACCCCAGCCGAGGAAGAAGGGTCTTACCTAGAAAAACAATCTGTTTTTTTCAAAACAAGTTGACAATTTACATACTTTTTAACCTCAAACGCTCGTCAAAAAACTCCCATCTTGTTTTCTTACCCAACTTCAAAATCGCCCTACATACTCCTTTAAGAATGTTTTGCTAACATTTTCATTTTTTAAATGTTTCTTATTGCTTGTGGACACTAAGGGAACATTCCATATTTAATAATTTTGCTAACATTATGGAAACGCTACTTTTGAATGTTCTCAGAACATTCTAAAACAAGTACTAACGTTCTAAAAAAAATGTTAGACAAACATTTTGAGAATTATTAAGACCACAATACTTTGATCGAATGTTTAGTTTAAAAGAAAGAATGTTCGTTCGTAACTTTTTAGAGAACCTTGCAAGAGCATTCTAAATTTTTCCTGTTTCCTCTCAAAATCTATTTTCTTCTAATAAAATGAAGTCTACAGTCTTCAAGGTAGACAGAAACAAAAAGCATCAAAGGGATACCATGCTATTACCATTTAATTCCATCAATTTCCCATGGTATCAATATAGTATAGTACTAGACAGTGTAGTATAGTACTAGCACACAGTATAGTACTAGAGAAACTAGAGCAAGCGTGACAACAAGCAAGAGCGAGATATAGAGAAAGACTAAAAATACAGAGAACAGACTCATTCAGCTCATTTTCTGTTCGAACCCACGTCTAAAACTAAAAAACAGATGGAGAACAGTAGGAACGGATGGGGCAAGAGATCAGAGGAGAGTCCATTCTGCACCACTTCAGCATGCCGAATTCCCTCCTCCTCCAGAAGGGCGAGAAAGACAGATCTTACCAGGAAGAGGTCTCTTGAGGCAGGCGCTGAGAGCCGCAGCCAGGCCTTCAGGCTCTGGAAGTCTCTCCAGTCAGTCACACAACTCAGAGCACACAGGCTTCACCACCAACACAACATTACAGGCCTCTTACACAGCATTACAGCACATCGTATTATCCCGCTCAACTCTCTTCATTAGCCCAATTGGATCCTGGGATTTCCATTTGTAAATGGGGAGCTTTTTAGATTAGCCGGTGTCTGCCCATTATGAAACATTTTCCCAATGTTCCCCCAATACTGCGATTAGCTCCTGTCTGTCAGGGTGGAAATGTAAACTTTTCAAAACGTGATTCATCCGTTTAAGCCCTTCACAAATATTTTCCACAAGAAATGATGAAAAAGTGTCAACCAAGCAATCCCTGATTAAATGTTTGTTGCAATATGAATTGTAAACCAATGAAACTACACTATGCACTAACCTTCCAAGTTAATCCATTGATTGACTAATGAACACGCTGGACTTGGTATTTTATTAAAACATGCTGTTCGGATCCAAACACGTTTTGATATTCTGAGATTTTAAAGGAGTAATTCACCCCCAAATTAAAATTCTTCTGAAATTCTTCCCACTCCACTGTAATTTTCAAATGTCACTCGGACTTCTGAGTATTCAAACTACCACTTGTTACTGACATAAATTGCAGTCTGTACTTCACATCAAATGGCTTCAGACTCATTTGTACTGTTAATAGAAGTAGGGAAAGCAAATCCATGGCAAACCCTTCAAGATCCAATAATTTGGTAAGAGTTACAAAGGTGCTACATCATAACTTATGATTTAGAAACAATTTATATGAGCGGTAAACTAAAGAAAACATACTTGATATTGCAGCTACATGTTAATATTGTTTCTCTCGCTCAGTGGATGGCAGCTGTGCCTCTTCCTCAGGCGTGCATTCACAGCCACAGATGCAAGGGGATGCAAGCACATTGAGGCAGCAAATTATGAAAATGTGGCTCTGTGTCCTCAATGGCGTCGCACTCCTTTAATGTGGCACAAAATTAGAACCGGAGGGAGAAGGAAGACAGGTCCGTTTAATTGGAAACACTGCTCTGGGCACATACACAAACACACATCCACTCACTTAGAGCAACTCATCACATGAAAGGTAAGATATCATCTCACCCTTTCTGAGGGTTCCTTCTGTACAATGAGACGTCCTTCTTCAAAGCCTGTGGGCATTCATAAAGGTGTTTAATTTGTGAGTTTACCTCACCATTATTTAAATAGATCTACACAAGTATCAGAAAATGAGGCTATTCTGTGTTGTTAAGCTGCAAAGCTAAAGGATCTTTCATGAAACGGCTGTTGGTCATAGTGTCTTTAGTCTCTTTTGATATTCCAAATGGATCACAATGGTCTTGTCACAGTGAGATGTTACACATAGGCTGTAGTATTTCTGAGCGATACAAGTTCTAAAATACAAGTTCCTAAATCATTTCTACATGTGTCTGCAATACATCAAACCCAAGATGTCCATGGTCACCATGTTTTTTGGACAGCTCCTAATACCAGTGGTCTGTGGTACTGTTCAACCCTACTCTTTTGAGAGCCACTGTCCTCCAACACTAATCAAACACACCTGATCAAGGTCTTCAGGGTTATTATAAAACACGGATATCCAAACTTGTTCCTGGAGGACCACTGTCCTTCAGAGTTTAGCTCCAACCCCACTTAAACACACCTGAACTAGCTAATCAAGGTTTTTAGACTCACAAGAAACTTTGAGGCAAGGAAGTTCCAGGCAAATCTGTGCATATGCACATTTATAAATGAGGCCTTATTTAGGTTTTTTTAAAAACTCTGGTCTATTCTTTCGGCATCATGGAGAAGGACCTTGTCCTAAGTTATGGGTCTTTTTTGAAGCTTCAGAGCTCGTGGGAGCAACTTACGGTAGAAAGAGAAAGTATTAAAACTGATGAATGAGGCAACACAAGACATACCCTGTTTTCGTTCTTTATACACTGTGCAAATTTTATGAATATTCATGGGTCTTTTTTGGAAGTTAAACTGGTTAAATGGAAATGAACATACTCTACATGTTCAGAATTAGATTAGAGGATTAGTTCACTTCCAGATTAAAACATTTTCTGATAATTTACTCATCCAAGATGTTCATGTCTTTCTTTCTTCAGTTGAAATTAAGGTTTTTGAGAAAAACATTCCAGGATTTTTCTCTTTATAGTGGACTTCAATGGGACATGGGACAACCCAACAGGTTGTAGGTCCAAACTGCTTTTTCATTGCAACTTCAAAGGACTCTACACAATCCCAGCCAAAGAAATAAGGTCTTATCTAGCAAAACGATAAATCATTTTCTTTAAAAAAAAAAAAAAAAAAAAAAAAAAGGCTAAAAGGGTAGGGCAAAACTCTCATTTTGTCCTCCCCAAAACTGCCTGACATGATTTTTATTTATTTTTTTACCTTTTTTTGTAAAGGGCGTTTGACTTTACACGTATGCTTTGTAAACACTGGATTGGTACTTCCGCCTACATCACGCTTTCCAACATGGCACAGTAATGCGTGTTGAAATAGTGAAAGACGAGCATTTGTGGTTAAAAAGTACATAAATTTGTACATTTTTTAAGAAAATGACCGATCATTTGGCTATGATCGGATGGGATCATTTAGAGCCCTTTGAAGCTGCATTGAAACTGCAGTTTGGACCTTCAACCTATTGAGTCCTATTGAAGTCCACTATATGGAGAAAAATCCTGGAATGTTTTCCTTAAAAACCTTAATTTCTTTTCGACTGAAGAAAGACATGAACATATTGGATGGGTTAGTCGGGAAATTGTTATTCAAGTTCACTTCCAGAACAAAAATTTACAGATAATTTACTCACCCCCTTGTCATCCAAGATGTTCATGTCTTTCTTTCTTCAGTTGAAAGAAATTATGTTTTCTTTCTATGATTTTTCTCCATATAGTGGACTTCAATGGTGCCCACTGAACTTTCAAAATGCAGTTTAAATGTGGCTTCAAAGGGCTCTAAATGATTCCAGCGGAGGAAGAAGGGTCTTATCTAGCGAACCGATCAGTTATTTTCTAAAAAAACAAACAAACAAACAAACAAACAAACAAACAAAACGATTTATATACTTTTTAACCTCAAATGCTCATCTTGTCTAGCTCTGTGTGAGCTCTGTGCATTCCGGGTCAATACAGTTAGGGTATGTCGAAAATCTCCCATCTAATTTTCACCTCCAACTTCAAAATCGTCCTACACCGCTGTATAAGTATTGACCCTGTGTTTACAAAGTGAACGCGCAAGGAGGGTCAAAAACCCTTTACAAAAAAAGGTAAAACAGTGATGTAGAAAATGAGATGGGAGTTTTTCGACATACCCTAACTGTCATGAACCGGAATACACAGAGTTCACGCAGGTTAAAAAGTATATAAATTGTCATTTTATTTTAGAAATTAACCGTTTGTTTTGCTAGATAGCACCCTTCTTCCTCAGCTGGGATTGTTTAGAGCCTTTTGAAGCTGCATTTAAACTGCATTTTGGAAGTTCAAACTCGTGAGCACCATTGAAGTTCACTATATGGAGAACATTCCTGAAATGTTTGCCTCAAAAAACAATTTCTTTACACCTGAAGAAAGAAAGACATGAACATCTTGGATGACAAGGGGGTGAGTAAATTATCTGTGCATTTTTGTTCTGGAAGTGAACTTATCCTTTAAGTGTTCAGGTGGCCACAAGCATTCAACCACACTCACATTCAGTACATCACCAACGTTTAAATCATCAAAATGATCCAACTAGAACTAGAAGCACTCTAGCCAGTGAATTCCATCCATCTATTCCCTCAACAGCTCCATGGCTTCATTCTTATCAGGGCTTCCCAAAGACACTAGGACCACCACAGACATGAGCCGCTCAGTGTCACCCCCAGTACAGCAGCCAGAGTTTTCATCTCTTCACCCCTCAACCAGATTCCAACAACCCACCTGAGACAGTCAACCACAGCTATGTGGGTCCAGGGCCAGGGATTAAACAAAGGTTCAAGAATCAATCCAGAAACATGGAGAGAGCCCTAATCCCTGCCTCTACCTAATCCCTCTCATATCTCCTTCCATTGTTCAGAGGTTTATTAAAGAGACGGATGAGGAGATGGAGAAGGCAGACTTTAGGAAGAGGGATGATGGTGAGATGGTGTGGCAGATGACATGTCTTGGCGGTTTAAGGGCTTGTTTGTGGGGCCATAAACAGATGGGTTCAGGGCCAGGCTGGATCTCTAACAGTGGTTTTCTTCTAAAATACACAGATTCAGTACAGTTTCTCAGATCTTTGGCTGAGTTACCTTAGGATGGGGATGTCCCATCCTGCTCCAGAAAGGCCAATTCCTCCAACCCTAAACAAACACATCTAAACCAGCGGAACAAAGCTAAGGTATTTTTAAGGATTTAACGGGATAGTTCACCCAAAAATTAAAATAACCCCATGATTTGTTCACCATCAAGCCATCCTAGGTAGATATGACTTTCTTCTTTCACAAAAATATAATCGGAGTTATATTAAAAAAAATGTCCCGGCCCTTCCAAGCTTTATAATGGCAGTGAAAGGCTGTTGAGATTTTGAAGCCCAAAAAAGTGCATCCATCCATCATAAAAGTACTCCACACAGCTCTGGGAGTTTAATAAAGGCCTGCTAAAGCAAAACGATGCATTTGTGTAAGAAAAACTTCCCTATTTAAAACTATAAACCGTAATCTCTTGCTTCCGCTAACTGTCATACGCGTGTTCACGAGAAAGTAGCATTCCAGCAGATGACGTAGGATGTACACGTAGTGTAAGCTCTGGTGAGAAGTGACGAACGAAGAAGCGCAGAGGAGAAAGCAAAACAAAATACAGGTCATGAATCAAGAGTACAAAACGAGGATTTGTAAAGAAAACTGTCGGAGGATTTTGATATAAACCAAGAGGAGACTTGTTTTCCTTTGGTGTAAACAAAACTTGGTTCTCACGAGACTAGTATATTCTCACCGGAGCTTACGCTACGTCAAAGGTCATTTGCTGGAACACCACTCTCTTTTGAGATTATGGTTTATAGTTTTAAATATGCATATTTTTCTTACACAAATGCACTGATTCATTTCAGAAGGCCTGCATTAACCCCCAAGAGCCATGTGGAGTACTTTTATGATGGATGAATGCACTTTTTTGGGCGTCAAAATCTTGACCCCCATTCACTGCTATTATAAAGCTTGGAAGAGCCAGGACTTTTTTTAATATAACTCCGATTGTATTTGTCTAAACGAAGAAAGAAGGGTGAGTAAATCATGGGGTACTTTTCTTTTTTGGGTGACCTATCCCTTTAAGGATATCTAGAAACTTACAAGCAGGTGTGTTAGGACAAGTTGGAGCTAAATTTACTGACTGACTGGGCAGCGGCTTCGGACACGGTCTCAGAAAAGCATGTTCTACTGTCTAAACAGAGAGCGATCTTCCACCCTGGACAAGTTTCGTTTCCTCCAGTCTGTAATGTGACACGCACATTATAGCCAATTTCACATATTGTGTCTCCATCCCTTCCACCCTCCTCCGCGGTCCTCCATCCCTTCCTCCACTCCCTCAGCAGGAGGAAGTAGAGGAGATTGGCCCCGCAGCTAAAGCCCCCTTTTCAGGCCTGCCGCTGGCGAGGTCTATCGGCAAAGCGCAGGGAGCGGAGGTGTCGCTTCTGCTATGGCATTTCGGACAGTATCTACTTCTCTCCGGGTGCGGAGGAGAAAGGAGAAACAGAGGGGGTATTATCAGAGAGGGATGAGAGCAGCGAAGGCATTTTTGTCTTTTTATTCCCCTCCTAAGCCTCGGGCTTTGCTCCCAATCCGATTGGTCGATACAGCCAGGGATGTAAATGAAATGCAAAGAGGAATAAGGCTGGCTTCCCATGTTATGAGTGTGTGTGTGCAACCGCACCGCTCTCTTTGGCTCTTTCTCAGGGTTTACCATGCATGGGCCTCTCTCTTACCTTCCCTCTTTTGTCTCCAAGTCCCTGCGATTTCATTTCTGTCTTGTCAGTGTCCATTCGTCTCTTCCTAGCACTTCCTGTCTAACTCTGTCCATATACACCATCCTATGGACTTATTACTTCTCGCTTGCTTGTCTTTGCTCCCTCTCCCTGGCTGGGTTCTCAGCTCTTATCTGTTCAGGCACCCCACATTCCAGTGTTGCCGTGGCTCCCTGCCTGCATCCACGGTCACGGCGATTCCATGGGTTCACACAATCCCTCAGATGAGAGAGAGGCAAAAACAGGGACAGGGAGGGACGGAGAGAAAGCAGCTCACTGGAAGAAGAGATGAATGTACATGAGAAGGGAGACGCTATTTATTGTGATAAGGTGTAGCTGACATCCTGAACTCAGGATGAAACCATTCTTCACGAATACAAAAACCAGCTGATTGTCGCAGATCTTAGAACCCACGTTTTACAATGACTTTGTAATTTTATGGACATTTAAAATCAGTGACTCTCTAGGGGTCATGCCTCCTCTGTTGAAGACTACTGCATTAAAGAGAATTCAAAGCTGTTTTGGGAGACAGACAAAGCAGAAAAGAGAGACAGGGAAAAGGATGCAGTATTTTCAAATCTGTCCCAGATTAATGGGTCATTCTTAATCTCTCATGGCTATGCCCAAATTTACCCCCCACCCCCCCTCAATCTCAATCTGAGACCTTTGTGATCCTAAAGTGAGAGAGGGATGCATGACAGCGGGGGGCAAAAAGAATAATTATTCAAAAAACAGAGAAGAAGAGAGAGAAAGAGATGGGGAGAGGTGGAATGAGTGTTTCAGGACACCTTTGATCAACTCGACGGATATTAACATACTGAAAGTGTGAAAATTTTATTACAAAAGAAACACATACACAAATGCAGCAATTTCCACTTCAGATTCAGTTCAGAAGATTGTGTCCCTTACCTTCACAGTGGAAATTCTCTTAAATCTTGGAGTCTTGGAAGTTTGAGTTTACAGTAGCATGTTGAGGAAATATAATTAATCCCTGATATTATTAACCAACCAATATATCATGTTGCTAAAAGAAGAAGTTCACTTCCAGATGTCATCCAAGATGTTCATGTCTTTCCTTCTTCAGTCGATAAGAAATTATGTTTCTTAATGAAAACATTTCAGGAATGTTCTCCATATAGTGGACTTCTATGGTGCCACCAAGTTTGAACTTCCAAAATGCAACTTCAAATGGCTCTAAACGATCCCAGCCGAGGAAGAGGAAGAGGTCTTATCTAGCGAAACGGTCGTCATTTTAGAAAAAAAAAGGAAAATTTATATACTTTCTAACCTCAAATGCTCATCTTGTCTAGCTCTGCGAAGCATCTGTGTAGTCTGTGTAATCCGGGTCAAAACAGGTAGGATACGTCAAAAAACTCCCATCTCATTTTCTTCTCCAGCTACAAAATCATCCGACATCTCTGCAGAACTACCGAACCAGTGTTTACAAAATGAACATGCAAAGAAGATCAAACGCCCTTTACGAAAAAAGGTAAAACAGCGATGTAGGACGACTTTGAAGTCGGAGAAGAAAACAAGATGGGAGTTTATTACCCAAAGTTCACATGTGCATCACAGAGAATAGACAAGATGAGCGTTTGAGGTTAAAAAGTACGTAAATTATCAATTTGTTTTCGAAAATGACGACCGTTTCGCTAGATAAGACCCTTCTTCTTTGGCTGGGATTGTTTAGAGCCCTTTGAAGCTGCATTTAAAATGCATTTTGGAAGTTCACACTCAGGGGCACCATTAAAGTCCACTATATGGAGATAATTCCTGAAATGTTTTCCTGAAGAAACATAATTTCTTATGGACTGAAGAAAGAAAGACATGAACATCAAGCGGGTGAGTAAATTATCAGTAAATTTTTGTTCTGGAAGTGAACTTCTCCTTTAATGAAATAATGTCCGTCAACTAAACGAACAGCTAACTCTGTTGCTACAATGCTACAATGATGCAGTTATTAATCAGTAGCTTATATCCCACAATATAAAAGATCACAGCATAAAACCCATGTTCTGACACATAGGTCCATTTACCATTTTGAGTCCATTTTACTTTGAGATGAATCTTTGTGTTGGTAAGAATACATATTAAACTTCAGTTACAGTCTTCGGTTTCTCCTTGTATTTGCAGTCCTCCCTCTTACCTTCTTGTGCTATCTACACCTAAGTGGTGTTGTAGTGTTTCCAGTGATTTGAAGGCTCCCTGTCTCAACCCTTCTGTCTTTCTCTGAGTTTGTCCCGCTCTTTCTTGAGATGTGTGATGACGGACCGAATAGCTTTGCTTTGGGGATCGGTGGGTTCTCTCTGAAGGTAGCGGCTGAAGTGGCGGATGCTGCGATTTAGGAGGGAATCTAGACTGTGACCTCTGCCTCCTGATCGCAGCAGGCGTTCGGCGGCAAGAGCCAGGTTCTTATCCCAGTTTGCTGGGTAGTCTACCTGGGCATCCACTATATGACGATACAGCTGTCAATACAAAAAGACCACAGAGTTTGTATGCTACAAGGCAAAGACTTGAAACAGGTTTTTAAATCGCAACCTAACCCACATACACGATAGAAGACCCCAGCTGTGATGTTTTAAGGAACTGGAATTAGTCTACAAATGATTTCACATGACACATCAAGCTGACATACTAGATTTGCATTTCCTTAAGGAAATAGCAGAGCTCGCAAGGTAGCAAAAGGAAGTGTTAAAGGTTTTAGGTAAGCTTTGGTTTTAGGCTTTGATTCTGTGTATAATGTTGCATTAGAGCCGCTTTGCCGCTTACTGTGCGCCTTGTTGTCTGTTGTTAAAAACATGAAAAAATTCACCATGCAAATTGCTGTTGGTTGAATTTTGGATAGCGAATATTCTGTAATAGTATGCCAATGAGAGATTTTTAATCTTTAAACTTAAATTTCTTAAATAAAATGGCACACCTAAGACTGAGCTCATCTGAACAAAGCGTATTGGCAACATTTTATAATAAGTACACACTAATAAAGCACTTGCAAATTATTAACGAATTATTAGTTTATAGTTAATTCATAGTTTATAAATTGTAGTTAATACATTATTAGACTCCATACAAATAAATACAGTGTGTATAAAATCTTACATACAAACTGTATATTCTATCCCTTAAACCTACCCATTACTAGTTTTCTGTGATGGATATGTTTAGGGGATAAAATATACCATTTTCACAATATAAAAACCATTGCTTTCGAAGAGTTTCTGTAAACCACATATCCAAATGTGTGTTTTTAATGTATTTGTAAATATTTTAAGAAACAGTAAATATGGATGCAATTAATGATTAATAAAAAGCTGGTTTAAAGCGGTTATTTATTGACATTTTCCTATTTTCCATGACCTAATCTAAAGTGAGAACTATTCACTCATTATCAATTAACAATTCCTTTACTATGAGCTTATTAAATAACAATAATAATTGTGTTATTTACAGGGATAATGAATGAAAAACTCACTATTTGTCTATTAATGTATTAACTACAGTTTATAAACTATGACTTACATTAAACTACTAGTTTGTTAATGATTTACAAGTGCTTTAAAAGTGTATAAGATTTTTAATGTTTTTTAAATAAGTCTCTTCTGCTCACCAAGCCTGCATTTATTTGATCTAAAACACAGCAAAAGCAGTAAAATTGTGAAATATTTTTACTATTTAAAATAAATGCTTTTTATTTGAATATTTTTTAAAATGTAATTTATTCCTGTGACCAAAACTAAATTTTTAGCATCATTACTCCGGTCACATGATCCTTCAGAAATCATTCTAATATGGTGATTTGCTGTTCAAGAAACATTTATTATTATTATTATTATTATTATTATTATTATTATTATTATTATTATTATTATTATTATTATTATTATCAATATTTAAAACAATTAAGTACATTTTTCTTTGATGAATAGAAAGATTCAAAGATCAGCATTTATCTGAAATAAAAATCTTTTGTAACATTATACATTATAACATTCAAAAGCTTTGAGTCAGTATATTTTTTGGGGCACAAGACGAAATTATAGAAATTAATAGAAATTAATAGAAATTAATACTTTTATTTAGCAAGGATGCTTTACACTGATCAATCATGTTAAAGAAGACATTTATAATGTTACAAAAGATTTCTATTTCAGATAAATGCCGTCAGTTCTTTTGAACTTTCTATTCATCAAAGAAAGCTGAAAAATTTTACTCAGATGTTTTCAACATAGTAATAATAATAATAATAATAATAATAATAATAAATGTTTTTGAGCAGCAAATCAGAACATTAGAATGATTTCTGAATGATCATGTGACTGGAGTAACGATGCTAAAAATTCAGTTTTGAAATCTAAAATATATTCAAATAGAAAACAGTTATTTTAAATAGTGAAAATATTTCAAAATTGTACTGTTTTTCTGTACTTTGGTTCAAATAAATGCAGGCTTGGTGAGCAGATGAGACTTCTTTAAAAAAAAAAAAAAAAAAAAAAAAAAAAAAACATTAAAAATCTTACTGTCCAAAAACTTTTGACTGGTAGTGTATATTTATTATAAAGTGTTACCAGAGTGGGTTAAAACAATTAATTACAAAAACCAGTAACACTGTACGGTAAGATTCATTAGTTAACATAAACTAAGAATAAACAATACTTCTACAGCATTTATTAATCTTAGTTCTTGTTCATTTTAGAATTTACTAACTCATTACTAAAATCACAAGTTGTGTTTGTTAACATTAATTAAGACACTGTCAACTAACATGAACAATGAATGAATGCATTTTTATTAACTAACATTAACAAAGATTAATACTGTAAAAATGTATTGTTCATTGTTCATTCATGTTAGCTAGTACATTAACTAATGTTAACAAATGACGCCTTATAGTAAAGTGTTACCAAAAAACAATAATAAAACATAGAACACAATCAAAATATTTACTGAAAGCTGCATTGCAAGCAGTGTAGTCCCAAAAAAGGCTAATATATGGTGTAATTTCTTACATTGTAAGAAAGCTCATAGAGACGGGCCTGCTGTTCCTTCTCCATGTTCTCAGCCAGGTCAAACAGGAAAAAAGCAGTTTTCATCCTAAAAAGTTGGAATGAAAGCACCTAAGTATACATTTGCAGTGATATATGTTGATTTGGCGCAGATACAGTGATGAAAGCAGTAACCTGTGTATTACCTGGCCTGCCACATCTCCTCATTAGCAACTCTCTCCCAGGAGCCAGGGTGGAAGCTAACACGGTGGAATAAACAGAAACGTTTTAATGTCATTTAATTAATCAATCTTACTTTAAAAACTGTGCACTTTCAAAAAATTCACCAAGTTGATGAT
Organism: Labeo calbasu; assembly: GCA_019740295.1. Lineage (NCBI taxonomy): Eukaryota > Metazoa > Chordata > Actinopteri > Cypriniformes > Cyprinidae > Labeo > Labeo calbasu. Next base: position 14,405 of record JAHKKF010518022.1, read on the forward strand.
ATGCAAAGAAAAAAATATATTCTTGCGTATATTCAGATGGCATCAAAGCAGTGAGTACAGACTTGAAATACAAGTTTAAAACCAGCCAGTAATCCAGCGAATCGTATTCTGCATATCTTCAAACCATACAACAGCTGATCTTCAACCTCGCCTGTCTTTGGAAGCTCTCTCTGTGGTGAACGACCCATATATTTCTGCATTTCTTCCTTTCCACTACATCGCTCATAAACGTGCGGCCTCTCCTTCAAAGGAATATTTTAGCGTGTGACTTCCCCGCTAATATTTGGCTGGCAGGCAGGGATGGACACGCTTGTAGTGGGTGAGAGGAGAGTAATGTCACACCATTCAACCCCGATTAACTTGCTGAATACCAGCCGGCTGCAGAGAGCCTCAGTGCTGGAGACTAGAACTAATTTCACTTTATACACAGATATTGACACGCCGCAGTTTAGAAAGTCATTAGGGTGGGGTCAGCGGACTAATAACGACTTTGAAGCTGGAGACGGAAGCTGTCTGCACAGCACGGAGTCAGAGCAGTGTTTAAGTGCACTTTAATATCGGCGAAGAGCAAAAACACTTCAATGGAAAAATAGTGCTAGGACGCACCTGGTAAAGATACCTAAAGGTACACTGACTAGTATTTATTTACATATACGTTTCTAATTTGCCACATGCTTCACTGTAATAGTACAGTGGTGCTAAAAGGCTAAAAGGCTCAATAATTTTTTAAACTAATGTACTGGTTACACTAGTGCTTTTTTTATGGAGAAACTCAAATGCATTAAAATCTACCAGGTGTGCTACCGAGCAAGTTTACTATATTAGATATGCCATAGATTTGAAGCTTATTATGTGATGTAAACATCAAAATGTATTAGTTTACAAATCATGCACTATTGTAGAAGTATTTTGAGGTTATAACATGCAAGGAACTGTGCGAAAATAAGGTTTTTTTTATAGGGCTGCCCCCTAATAGTCGACTTAGTTGACAAGAAGAGGCTTGGTTGACCAAAGTCGCTTAGAAAAAAAAACCACAGGAAGTGGCGAATTCATGCAGTCCATGACGGACAGATCATTAACAGCTGGTCTATGTGATTTGGGCAGGACATCCAAACACTTGCCTATCATTTGTCGACCTCAAATATGGCTTATCACCCGAAATATTTAGGTAGTAGCAACTTTACATGGTCCCTCAATCTAATGTAAACCTAGAAAAATGAGCGCTATTCAAGTGTCTGTGTGGAAGCTGCATGACAGATGGAGGCGCCGGTGAAGTCATACAGATAAAAATAATACATCTTTCACATCTGTAAAGACTCTACATTTATTTGTGTGCACTCCGAATAACAACGAAACATTGTGCTTTTGTAAAATAAAGCAAACAGGATGCACTTTCCGCCATCTCAGTCTCTTCAAACTTGAGCGCGAAACTTCTTGAACTTAATGAACCAATTCAAATAGAAAACAAATATTCTCAGATTATCTAATCTGTATGAAACGTGCACATAGGTTGCCAACTTCATCTCTTAAGATGAAAACAAAGAAAGCACTAGTTTATCAATAAATTATTAAAACGTTAATGCAGTCTCCTTGCTGTTTTTCCCTAACACACTCATAATTATTACATCTGCCGGTGCGCTGTGGCAAGCTTTTTCTGTGTGTGCTTGAGCGCTTATTAGGCTAGGTAGGCAACAAAAGGCTCATTATTATGATTTATATGGTTTATTCATAAACATGTGACTAATAGTCCACGAATGCTTAAAATGAACAAATACTAGTCAACCAGAAAAATCTTTGGTCAAGGGCAGCCCTCCAGAATTTGTTTCAAAATAAATCAGATCTGCTAGTCTAGTGTTAATTTGAGCAGGAAACATTGAAGTCCACATATTAACAGAACATATTATGGCCTTCCAGGCAAAATGGCACTCCCTAAGTAAACTACAAACATAAGTGGTGTGCTACCTGTCATGTGGCAGGCTCCAGTTGTAAAGGTCAAGTGTTTTTTGGGCCCATTTTTCAGGGTCAAATGGGGTTTTGACAGGTACCAACTGCTCACAGACGCCCCAGGGCCAACGAGAGAAACTCCTCTCCCAGCTGGGGTCACCCTCAGTTAGGCCAATACATACAAACACAGGCCTGCTGTAGACAAACCCAGATCAGAAACTGAGCATCAGTCATAGTGACAAAGCATCAATCAGAATGTACAGTTTTAAATGAAAAAGTAACGTTTTTTATGTTTTATAGATAATGTACATTCAAATAGTGATTCATATACAGTATATTTATTATTAAAAGTACATAAACCTACATAAACATTATTATTAAGCACTGCTATGGATATAGTTTTGCTTCTATTTGTTACCAAACTATATGTTTAATAAAACTCTCCAAGAAAAACAAGTGGAATTATTAGATTTATACTTTCATGGTCTGCATAATCCAGCAAGAAAGAAGGAAAAATATTTATAGTAGAGTTTTTTAGAATAGAACTAAGTAAAAGCTTTTATCTGTTATGTTAGAGCCATTATAGATCTTGAATAACAGGATACACATGGCACGAATATAGAAACTGGCTCTCTTAACAAAACAAGCAGGTTGCTGATTGTTTTTCTCAAGTATTTATTTCTTATTCTCTCTGTTCTGCTTCCCAGGGAACTGACTGTAGTGCTTATTGCCCCCCTCTCAGAGGCCGGGGGCTTTACCAAGGAAATACTGCCGTCTGGTGGAGGGAGGCAGTATAGATAATTAATATGATTCCTTTGCTCTTCCAGTGTGGTATAAGTGGTAACAGATGACACATACAGTAATGCTTTGCTAAACTCTAGTGCATTCAGCTAACTGTTCAATGACAAATATGCACAAATTATAATTTAAATGTCATTTGTTGCATATATACACGGCGTGTGAATATGAACATAGACCTCTGTGTGTGTGAATCTTACTGCATATTGTGCTTGAGAAACTGCTCAATGCTGAATGCCTTTTTTTCCACACTGTTGACTGGATCCCACCAGCGGCCAGGAAACGTGACTCCAGGTAAATGCTTCTGGAGTTTTGCCACATACCAGCTATATGTCATCATCTGCATCATATTATACAGGTTTGTAAAATCAGCGACAGTAGCATGTTTATGGCTGAAATAAATTAGACATGTGTCAGGCTGGATTACGGACCTCCTGGTCTACAAGGCTGAGGTCTGGCCGGAGACCCTGGCAGTAGTGCATGTAGCGCAGCGTGTTTCCTGGGAGATCACCACGAGTCAGAACCAACGAGCCCTCCGGCAGTGACAACACAACCTCACGGGCAAACCTGTCCACGACGTCATTGCCGCTCTGATCACATTCTCTGTCGACACACACAGATAAAAACACCTTGAAAATACCTAGTACAAATCATACAGTGTGCAGTGTTTCTTAAGTTGCAGTCAAGGGTTAAACTGGGCCACAACAGTGTTTTGTATATGTGACCCTGGACCACAATAATCAAAAATACATTGTATGGGTCAAAATTATAGATTTTTTTAAATGCCAAAAATCATTAGGATACTGAGTAAAGATCATGTTCCATGAAGACATTTTCTAAATTTCCTACTGTAAATATATCAAGACTCAATTTTTTAATATGCATTGCTAAGAACTTCATTTGGACAACTTTAAAGGCAATTTTCTTAGTATTTTGATTTTTTTGCACCTTCAGATTCCATAATTTCAAATAGTTGCATCTCAGCCAAATATTGTACTATTCTAAGAAACCATACATCGATGGAAAGCTTATTTATGTAGCTTTCCAGGGTCACATATATAATATACAGCAGGGGTTTTTAAAGATTCTAAGGACCCCAAATCAGGGTTATTACTGTTAATTAAAGCTAAAACCATTAAAACATCTTAATAATTCAAATAAATCTGAAATAAAAACAGAAATAAATATTACATGAAATACAAAAGGAAACAAAAATTTGAAATACGTTTAGGTTGAAGTAACTGGAAGTAAAAATGAAAACAAAGCCAAAATAAAAATAATAATAATTATCAAAATAATAAAAGTAATTACATACATATATATATATATATATATATAATTTTTATGCATTATAAAGGGTTATTAAAGGGTACAATGCATTATAATTATTAAAACTGTGCGTTGTAATAAATTATATCTTGATATATGTTGTTGTAAATAATTATTACCGAATTTAAAGTGCATAGTGTAACAATTAATTGATAAGTGTTATAATGTATTAACTGTGGTTACAATTATTTATGAGATTTGCAATGCATTTATAAGGTGCATTACAAGGCATAATTAATTAATTAAAAATACTTTTAGAATGCATAAAAAATATGATCCTTAAAATAATATCTTAGGTGAACATGTTAACTCTGACAGCAAATCAGGTTTTGTTTGTACTGATGTATTTATTTTTTAGTTGAACTCAAAAGTTTACATACACCTTGCAGAATCTGCAAAATGTTAATTATTTTATCAAAATAAGAGGGATCATACAAAATGCATGACATTTTTTTTATTTAGTACTGACCTGAATAAGATACAGATACACATAAAAGACATTTACATACAGTCCACAAGAGAAAATAATAGTTGAATTTATGAAAAAAAAAAAAAAAACCTTGTTCAAAAGTTTACATACGCTTGATTCTTAATACTGTGTTGTTACTTGAATGATCCACAGCTGTGTTTTTTTGTTTGTTTGTTTGTTTTTCTTTAGCGACAGTTGTTCATGAGTCCCTTGTTCGTCCTGAACAGTTAAACTGCCTGCTGTT
>JAHKKF010518022.1:19238-32965 GCA_019740295.1 Labeo calbasu
TGAGGACAACTGAGGGACTCATATGCAACTATTACAGAAGGTTCAAACACTCACTGATGCTCCAGGAGGAAAAAACATGCGTTACGAGCTGGGGGGTGAAACTTCTTTAATTTAAAGACCAGGGTAAATTTAACTTATTTTGTCTTCTGGGAAACATGTAAGTATCTTCTATAGCTTCTGAAGAGCAGTACTAAATGAAAAAAAAAAGATATTTAGGTAAAACAAGAAAAATGTACACATCTTTATTCTGTTTAAAAGTTTTCACCCCTGGCTCTTAATGCATTGTTTTTCCTTCTGAAGCATCAGTGAGCTTTTATGTCTTTTATGTGAAATATCTTATTCAGGTCAGTACTAAATAAAAAATATAATACATTTTGTATGATCCCACTTATTTTGGTAAAATAATTAACATTTTGCAGATTCTGCAAGGTGTATGTAAACTTTAGACTTCAACTGTAGTTATTGTGGGTGTGTGTGTGATATCTTGTCTAGGACATGATAATTACCAGCAGATTTCAGTAATTATTCTGAAATCCTAAATCAGTTCAATTATGCTTGTTTGTAAAAGTCTTCAGTGAAAACAAGTCTGTTGTAAAAGCTTTAGAAAGACAGTATACAACAGTTTGCAAGCTGAAAGTGATCTGAAAGTGATATAAAAGTTTATGAGCTGAGTATATGAATGTACCTGCACATTCATTCACAAATACTTTAACCACATCAGCAGTGCTGTTTACTTTGAAGAGTTTGCACAAAAGTGTAAGGATGTGTGACACTGTCGTTCTTGCAGCTATTCTGCAGTCAGTTGCTATGTTTCTCCGTGAGCAGTGAGGTGAGCAGTGATGAGGTGGAACATCTCTCGGCTGTAATCAGCCTCGGACAGGTGTGATGAGCGCTGACAAGAGTGTCAGTCTCACGATTGATCAAAGCGCCACAGTTTGTGGCAGCGATGTACCAAACCTCAGCGCTCTAATCTACATGACTGCCGTGGCTAGGATGTCTAATCAAGCACAGAACTCGGCTGCTTTAATCTGCATGACTAGCGTGGCCAGGACGGCTAATCAAGCATAGAGTCAAAGCTGCACAAGAGTGCAAGAGAGCTTTTGCTTTGATGTGTGCTGAAGCATGGAGGAAATGAGGAATTCAGGGACTGACTGCCAGGGTCTGGATGATCAACCACAAATATACGAAAAACTCAAACTTAGATGGTGCAACGGGTCTGTGATGTTGCAAAATAAAGCAATGGCATATATATTTTTAATTTTTAAATCCATTCCAATTCAAGCCAATTTCTAATTTTCCTTTTTTTTTTTATTTTAAAAATTTAAAAATATTAAGTAAGGAATAATATCAGCTGGTTGTTATCACAGAGACAAAAAAGAGGCAATATAAGAAGTGATATATGAAATAGTTCAAAATTATGGTTGTCAATTATACAAGTTTACAAACTACTACAATTTTGAGTTTTTTTGATAATATTCAGTTTTCTCTTTTTGTAAGAGGAACCATCATTTTGACCAAACAGCAATGGATATTACATAAAGAACAATATTTAATCATACTGATTTACATGTAACTATAAATACATACACTACAGTCTCCTATGCTTCTCCTATAATAAATCTCCATTAATTTGACCTAAAATAAAGGAAAAACAGTACTATTGTGAAATATTACAATATAAATAAGCTATTTCTATTTTAATATATTAAAAAATGTCATTCAGATGACAAAGCTGAATTTTCAGCATCATTACTTCAGTCGTCAGTGTCTCGTGATGCTTCAGAAATCATTCTAATATGCTGATTTAGTGCTCAAGAAACACTTTTTATTATAATCAATGTTGACAAAAGTAGTGCTGCGTAATATTTTGAGTTTTTATAAATTCAACTATTATTTTCTCTTGTGGACTATATGTTAACATCTTTTATGTGAAATATCTTATTCAGATCAGTACTAAATAAAAAATAACATGCATTTTGTATGATCCCTCTTATTTTGGTAAAATAATTATCATTTTGCAGATTCTTCAAGGTGTATGTACACTTTTGACCTCAACTGTATATCAGCATGAAAACATAAATACGTCTAAAGCCTTCTAGTTGGCATGCATGAAGCTGCCTTAACAGAAATGCCGACTGCCTTTGACAACAAATTAAGACCTTTGTGAACAACATTTAAGGTATTTTAAGACTATTTTAAGACTTTGTGGCCTTAAATTTTGAAAAGTGGATTCACAATGTTTGAAAAATTTAATGTTATCCAATGTCACCCAGTCTATGTGACTGTATGTGAATGGTTTACCTGTGGTTTAAGCTGATCATGTGTAAGATGAGGCCTGCAGTGAGTATCCAGGCTCCTGTGTTCCACACCGTCCCCCAGCCCAGACGCCCATTCAGCCAACACACGGCCCAGCTCAGACCCAGACCAGCCAGGACACACACCCCAGCATCAGCCTGCAGCCAGAAGCGCTCCACCTACATACATGCAACATATTCACTGAACTGTGTCTTAAATATCTTGCATTATACAAGAAACATAACTTTTAGAATTGTAACTCACCACTCCCAGCAGAAGAGGCTTCTCAATGTTCAGGTTTGCTCTCCAGGCAAAGAACACAGAGTAGATGCCCACCATGGTGACAATCAACCAGACAAAAACACACCGCAGTCTGGGGGGGTAACATATATGCCATTAGTCAAAGTTTATGATGATATTTCCCTTACAACACATTGCGAACTACATCTGAAATACAATATAATGACAAAACTAATTGTATACAGAGAGAGCTGTAGTAATATTACATTTCTATAAACAGGAAAGATATCTAATGAACATTTTAAACACAATATGGTTAGCTAGTTTGTTGTTTTCTGCTCTGTTGGTAAGAAATAAATTGAGTCAATAGTTTTTTTTATAAAATTAGTCCATTGACTTTATTCATCACTTTATTTTAATGTGTCTTTGGTACACGTTGCATGTACTTAATATTATAATAACAATTATTTATGCATAATTACATACAAGTAACCCTAAGCCAAACCCTAATCCTAACCTTAACCATATAGTAAGTACATGTAGTTAACTAATAGTAAGGAAACCTTAAAATAAAGTGTAACCATCATGCTTATTTATAGGTAACAATATAATAAAACATAATATCAACAATATTTAACTTCATACAAACCTCGCAATTAAGATTTAGTGTACCAGAAATAGCCATTGTACAATGTGTATTATCATTCGACATTTTGGGGATTTTTGTTTTTTGTTTTGTTTTGAAAAAAAAAAAGACGTCAAAGACATTTATAATGTTCATTAAATAAATTATAAAAAAAAATAATAATAATAATTAAAAAATTAAAATAGAAGTTTATTGTGTCAGATAAATTAAAGTTCAAATAATTACATTTCAAATAAATTCTGTTCTTTTGAACATTCTATTCATCAAAAAATCCATGGTTTCAACAAAAATATTAAGCAGCACCACTGTTTTCAACATTAATCTTTTTGTTATTTTAAAAGGTAATAATTTTCACAATAGTACTGTTTTTGCTGAATTTTTGGTCAAATAAATGCAGCCTTGGTAAGACATAAGAGAACACAAAAAAAAACACTGAATAAAAAATAAAAAAAGGTTATTGAAACTTTTATCTCACATTTTTGACTTTTCTCTTAGAATTATGAGCTATAAACTCATAATTGCCAGTTTTAAAGTCAGAATAGCAAGATATCAACTTACAAATCTACAGATATTATAGATATACGACAGAGTCGTGTAGTCAGTATTTTGACGACTTTTCTCACAATTGTGAGATACAAACTTACAAATGCAAGTTATAAAGTCAGAATTGCATGATATAACATAATTGTGAGTTATAACGTCAAAATTGGGAGATATAAACTTACAATTCAGAACTTTTTCTCAGAATTTTGAGATATAAAATCGTGTAGTCAGTATTTTGACGACTTTTCTCACAATTTTGAGATACAAACTCACAATTGCGCAATTCGAGTTTATAACTTGCAATTATGACTTTTTTCTGAGGAAAAGGACTGATATGTTCTCAGAATTGTGAATTTATATCTCACAATTTTAAGAAAAAAGTCAGAAAAGTGAGTTTGTATCACGCAATTCTAACAAAAGAAGTCAGAAGTGCAAGAAAACTTGTAATTACGAGAAAGCAGTCGCAATTACCTTTTTTAATTTTTGTATTCAGTGGGAGAAACGGGCTTCCGTACTTACCTGTTCCATAAAGACAGTAAAATGCCTAGAAGCGCCAGCGCTAGTACTGGAGTAGACAGATCGTTCACACAGTGATTCCACTGAGCCCTGAGACACAAGAGACACACTTATCAATACATCCACTACATGTGCATGTCTGTGTGATAGACAGAGACTCAAACTGAAAGTGCTGTGACTGTTTGAATGTTTTTTTCAACATTAAGTGCAGTCTTGTGACAGCCTTTCCTTCTATCTGTCTCCCCAACCCAGTCAATGGCCAATTTCCCTGCTGAAAGAGATAGTGCCCTGTCTGTGCCTTAATACCCATCTCTCTCTGACAGCTTATTTAAGCGTCGTGTGAAAGCGCGTGTGTGTGTGTGAGAGAGAGAGAGAGCGTTTGAGCTCCTTATGGCAGGTTTATGCTGTGACATGCTTGTTGTGTTCCCCTCTCTGGCTCTCACCTGTCCATCACGCTATGTGGCAGCTGTAGGGGGTGATGGGAAACGGCTGATTGGTACTAGCGGGACATAAAATAAGCTCTCTCTCTGGGGACACCCAAACGTTTGATGAGGGTGGGCTGAGGAGACGACCCGAGTCTCGCATGATGTGTTACAGCAGTGTCATCAGAGACGTTGTGAACGTCACTGATATTTTCTAAGCCAGTGCAACACAACATACTTGTTATTCCTAGTTCAGCTTTGCAGTTTTTTAAGGGTAGGGGGATCTACAGTACAAGAATTAACTATAGAAGAGGTATTAACAGAGTCATTAGTATTTATTAAAGCTGCCACTTAATATAAGTAGGGAAAAAAATAGACAAATAAAAACATTTGCAACTTATTTCACAGTACATGCACTTACAGTGTACTTAAAAAGTACTGTAATACGAGATAACTACACTGGTTAAGGTTATGCACATGATATATTGAGTGCCTAGTTGTTACCTAGTTATTGCAATTATGGTAATTTTAAGAACCAGTTTCTCACTATTAACTAGTTGCTTATTAGCATGCATATTACTAGCATATTAGCTGTATTAGTTCTTATAAAGCATATTAATGCATAGTCATATATCAGGTCTCATAATCCAGCCCCTACCTAAACTTAACAACTAATTTACAAACTATTAATAAGCAGCAAATAAGAAGTTTGTTCAGTAAAAAAATCTTATTTAATAGTGAATATGCGTTTCCTATTCTAAAGTGTTACCGCAATTACTATAAGCAAACAGTATGTACATGCAGAACATGACTACAATGAAGTGCAACTGAATATTAATATAAAAGCGTTATATTTTAGTATTAAATCACAATTAATTACTGCCGTTACAATATCAAGGGGCATAATCAATAATTACAATTTTTTGACAACCATGCAACCATATTTAATAGAATTTTTTGGCATTCAAAATCTAAATGGTAGCAATTAAATCAATGTAGTATTTGCATACTGAATTGCAACTGTTTTTATTTGTTGCATTTATTTTAAACTGCTTGACAGCTTGCATCATCATAAAATGTAAACTATATTATTGCCCAGCTCTAATCTGCTAAATGCGACTAAAAGGCATTAAAAGATATCGTAAACATTAATGTCATGACTTTCTGTAACACTGCTTTAAAAAAAATGTGTGAAAAGCGCTAAATAAATAAATCTGACTTGACAGGTTAGGTTAGGCTTAGGTTTAGTTGGGCTGGGCAAAAATATTGATTTCTCAATTTTAAAATGCAATTTTGAATTGCATTTCGTTTTTTGGTTACTACATAAATCTCATACTCATACTTCCATCTGGAAATGAAAATTTGGATACATAAATGAAAACAATCCATTGTAGGATTTGCATGCTGAATTGCTACTGTTTTTATTTTGTTGTTTTAAATTTTTTTTATACTGGCTTGAGTTTTTTGGTCACTACATAATTCCTGCTTTTCCTTTTGCAAATTACAATCTGGATTCATTCATCAAATCATCATAAATCAAATTGTTTTTCTTACACTCACCATAACATTTTTGAGAGGTTCAAGTTTTCATCTGTTTTTGCCTGAAGCCAAAGAAATACATAAGTGGTGCATTAGTTTCAGAAAATAATGCAGCATTGAAAAAAAAAGCTCACATCCTAGTACATTTAAATTTAAAAAACATGTTTTTTAAGTGAATCTGTTAGTACCAGGCTGAAGGTGCCATATTCAGCTCGGAGCAGGTGTGTGAAGAGGCCTTGGAGAGATGTCTGGTCTCCCCAGCTCCAGCGAGCTCTGTTGAGGTAGGAGGAAATGGGCAGGTAGATGTAGGGCACAAAGCCAGCCAGGAAACACGTCCCCAAAGACACCAGACCGGAGAAGGACAAACCCTGTGGGCAATGCATGTCACTTGTAATTAACAGATCCTTCCATTCCCAACAAGTGTTCAAATTTACATACCAAAACGTAATTATAATACAACAGCATGGACATAACATTTGGACAAAGCTACAGTCATCTGGGAACGGTTTCCTCCACGGCTGTACACTGCTTTCAGTTGTAAGTACAGAATAATAGTAATATCACAGAATATGCACTTTGAAAGGTATGTAACTTTCAGTATTAATGACATTTACATGACTGCGAAATTTTGACAAATGATGTGTTGAAACCTGTTCAGCTGAATGATTATCATCAATACTTACATTATGGGTGTAGAGGTGCAGGACAGCCCAGGGAATTATGATGACAACATACAAGACCAGTGTGTGCTGATTACACAGGCTCAGGCCACAGAAGAGCGCCCCCCACAGAGCAAACTGAGAAAAGCCAAAAATATATATAAATATTGTTTTAAACTAAAAATGATTTTACACCTTTAAGTATTAAATGATTTGGACTATCGTACCTTCTTCTTGTGATGGACACTCTCTGCACAGTGGAAACAGGCTGAGAGTGAGAAAAGGATGCCCACAAACAAGTTGTTAAGAGAAAAGACTTCACCCACGACCGACCACTGCCATACCAGCTTGGACACTGCAAAAACTCCACCTGCCAGGACGGCCCCTGGACCGGGGCCGGCCGTCCTGCGCACAGAAGAGACAACCGTGGTGTAACACTATATAAATACAGTTTTTAAATGTTTTCTGACATAGCATAAACTGCTATGCTGCAACATAATCTTGTATGTAAAAGAAAATCTATATATGAAGCAACAAATCCCAAATGTAAACAATCTGAAATATTTTAATTAAAATTTCTATTGAATTAATAGATACACACTATTATAACCACGTTTAAAAACAATAAATCAATAATTAACAGTGGTGGCGTTATGTTGCGAGATCTGGCATCATGAGTTCAGTTCTTCACAAATAAAAATAAAGGTACAGAAGAATTATTGCAATATTCAATTTAAGGTGCCAAAATTTAAGTCCAAAAAAACTGGTACTACTCAGATGATTAGAGACCAGGTAAATGTAAAAATAAAGCTCTTCATATAAAGTTGGATATACAACTATGTCCAACTTCATCTGTGTTCATAAAGTACACTCACGTTTATACAGTTGAGGTCAAAAGTTCACATCCCCCTTTCAGAAATAAAAGGGATCATACAAAATGCATGGTATTGTTTATTCAGTACTGACCTAAATAAGATATTTCACATAAAAGATGTTTACATATAATCCACAACAGAAAATAATAGCTGAATTTTTAAAAATGACCCCATTCAAAAGTTTACATACGCTTGATTCTTAATACTGTGTTGTTACCTAAATTATCCACAGCTGTTCATGAGTCCCTTGTTTGTCCTGAACAGTTAAACTGCCCGAAAAATCCTTCAGGTCCCACAAATTCTTTAGTTTTCCAGCATTTTTGTATATTTGAACTAGAACTAATAAACGATTAGTCACATACATATAAATACAAACACATTAATGCATATATTTAAGAAATATTTACATTTGTATTTATAAATTTTATATAAATTATATTATATAAATATTTTGTACATAAACAACATATTTCTCTTAAATATATACATTAACCTGTGTTTATTTATATATACATAATAATTACACACAGTACACACACATTTACTAGGCAGACTCAAACTTCTATTTTGTACGCAATTAATCGTTTGACAGCCCTAAGTTGAACCCTTTCCAATAATGACTGTATGATTTTGAGATCCATCTTTTCACACTGAGAGGGACTCATGTGCAGCTATTACAGAAGGTTCAAACGCTCACTGATGCTCCAGAAGGAAAAACGATGCATTAAGAGCCAGGGGTGAAAACTTTTGAACAGACTATTTATTTACAATATTCAAAGAACTTCTGTGCTGTTGATATGATGCTCGGGGCGTCACGACTTCGAGCCCAGGCTCATGGGCCTTTCCCAATCCCATCCCCCTCTCTCTCTCCCACTTCACTTCCTGTCATTACTCTACTATCCTATCAAAATAAAGACTACAACACCAAAAATGAATCTAAATTTGAAAAAATTCTAACAATAAATGTCATATTGGCAGTGTTTAATGTGGAGTCACAGATCGCTGTAGCGCCGTGACGTTTTTATGACAACCACATTTAAATATTTATATTAAAAAAAAAACTAATTGGAGTGGAAATATAATTCTGTAATTGAAAAGTATTATAACTTTTATTATTATACACTCTAGTATTATAAAAACGTAATTTAAGGTCTTTTGAGTCTGAAATTTACAGCCGAAATTTTTGCACGTTAAAAAATACATACTACCTCACGTCGTGTCAGTCATGTTTACACACTGCCTCTGAAACATTCATCTGTCATAAAAAAAAAAAAAGTGTTTTCGCATCCGTAGCAAGCCGTCTGACAGAAAAGGATGACGAATACGGAAAAACAAAAAAATGCATGTGAAAATTTCAGACTCAGTGTGCAATGACCAAACGACATTTTTACCATCAATATTATATTAATGTATTACCACTCTTGACTCTCATGTATATTGTACAGCATTAGTTGAGAGATTTTTGACTTGTGAAATTTTGCCATGTACTGTACCTGATATATGTACATTCAGAACAATCAATATCGAATTGAAACAAATTGCAAGCTTGTGAATCAAAATTAAATCAAATCATGAAATTTGTGTCAAGACCCAGCACTAAGGTTTAGGATTAATTGTTTGAAATTATGAATAATTTTGAGTATATAAAACGTGTAACAAAGGCACTGCAAAATAACGTTTTACCATTTTATAAAAAACAAAATGAACAAATACAGTGCCCCAAAATTGCTTATATGTAGATATTCCACCACATAAAGCACGCTAGAAAAAACATACTTGCATACTTCAACTGGTAAACATAGGCCTAGAAATCTGGTTTCCTCATGAATTCATAATCAGGGGGAAAATCTCTGCATGTTTAAAGTATATTCACCTGCAATGCATATATAATTTAAGACTTGACTTTGACTTGTGACAAAAGACTTGACTTAGACTTGGACTCCAGCTGGGAAGAATAAAAAAAGACACAAGGCCGGGTCGAGGTAAAAGGAAACGCTAGACGAAAGGATGAGCGAGTGAGGTCAGCTTTGTCTGTTGGAGACCATAGAAGACAGAAATGAAGGAAAGCAAAGAGAATTAAAAAAAAAAAGTTGTGAAGACGCAAAAGAGAGAGAGCTGCAGAGAAAAAAAAAACTCAGCCGGTCTCCAGCACACTGGCTTGGAAAAATTTTAGCGGGCTTGACAATTAAAGGGGGGTGGTAGAGGGGGGGAAGCGAGGCAGTATGGCCCTCTCCTCATTGTGCCGAGTGGCTTAGAGTCCTCATCAGCCTATCAGCTAAGTGACAGGCGGAGAGCTGCTCTATTCAGCGGCACAGATACACGCCGCGGGCCAAGCGGCTGCCAGCTCCCTCCTGACCCCGCAATCCCTCGCCGCTGACAGCTTCAAGCTCCATGGCAAATTAGGCGCTCTCACATTACAATCGCACAAGACAGATTCCATTAACGGTATCTGAAATTGAGTAGAGAGCAGGGCCCTCGCCTTATCAGACCTGACTCATAAGCAGCGGCGGCACCGCCGAAGCTCGCGCGCTTAATCACGAGCCATGATACCATTTAGACGTTTCCAGCGCGCCTCTGCCTGCCGCTGTGATAGTCGGCCACAAAAGAGGCTGATGAGACTTAGGGGAAGGGGAACAATGGAGCTTTCGCAGGGAAAGCAAAGTAAGTCAGGAAAAAGGGGAGCGGAGAGAAGGATACGGATGGAAGAAAGGAGGAAGGATGGTGTGTGCGGAACTCGCGCTTGCTGACTACTTCTCTTTTCTCTTCTCCCGCTTTTTGCACACTACTTGCCTTTCCTCTCTTTTCTTTTCCCGTCTCGTACGAGACGAGGCCGCGCGTGTGCGCTCGGTCCGACTAATAGCTTGTCAAAAGCGGGAGGGGGGATTCTTGGTGATATAGGCTTCTCTCTAGTCCTCTTTACGACTCGAGGATGGGGCGAGGAAGACGAGGCTCGGTGAAGGTGCGGACCCCCCGCACCCTCGATTCTGCTCCCGCTGCGTGGCAATTAACCCCCAGCGCACGTCGGCGGTTGGGGGGCCGCAGGGGTGCTATCCGGAGGTAGGGGTCCTCGGTGCGAAATATCACATCCTCCCCCTGTCATCGCTTCAATGGGGCGGCCTGACAGTCCTCCTCCTGTCTTTATTCCTCTGACACAGACCTCTTTAGGAGTGTCTGTCTGTTTGAAGGAAGGCATGTGACACGTCCTTCATTCCAGAACATGTAGGACCACCTGGGTCTCCCTCTCTCTCTCTCTCTCTTCAGTGATAAGGTGAGAGAGTGACTCTTGCGTGCAGCTTCAGAGGCTTGTTTGCTGTTATCACATCTGCTGTGCAGGATACTGCTGTGTTAGTGTCTCTGTAGCACTTCAGTTCAGAACAGATAGGTGACTAAAATACACACTGCAACTGTGCAAACATGCTTGGCTACATTATTGCATAGAAAATTTAAGCTGCTGCTTATCTAACTTCTTGCTTTTTAATAAATTAAAAAAAGTAGGGCTTCCAATGTAATTTAGTACAGTTAATATATCGAATTGTGTCATATGACCATTATGTAAATTTTTAAGACATTTTCAGTAAAGCTTTATTTTAGTGTCCTTGTTATATATGTATAACAATGATGTATGTATAAAATTACAAGTAACTAATCCTAAACCTAACCCTACAGTAAAACATGTTGTTACTTAATATTACTCAGTACTTTTGTGTAATTACAATGTAACAAGGACAACAAAACGCTGAAGCAGCCAACAGCGATGTCTGTATTCGCTGCATTTACAAACATCACTGGACCGTTGAATCTTGACACCAAGATCGGTGGTTTTCGTCATAACAGAATGTATGTAAATACACAATTTACATGATTAAAAGAGTATGAAAATCTGACTAAATCTCCTATGACAACTTGCAGTGTTACATATCACCGAGACTGAGAAAGGAACACAATGCTGAAAACAACAGGTAGCTAAATGCCATTATATTCGCTCTTTCCATGATCGTGAAGTAAATATCTTTACTCTGCCAGGTAGCTGGTGTTTCGTATACATTTGGTCAGTCAGAGTAAATTTACATCACTGGTAGTTCCTATAGAACGGTTTTAGACCCTACTCTGAAGTAGGAGCTAATTTAGTTCCCCAAAATGGAGTTCCTAGTTCCTGCAGTGCAAACACGCCAAAAAACGTGAACATCCACCACTAGTTCCATGAACTATGAAAAGGTTCCTACGGTGCAGAAGCCCATCAAAATATAATAAAATATAAGATGCATATATAAAATATATATGCATCTATAACAGATAGCTCTCACAAAAGCTATAGAGAAACTATTGAGAAGAAATTATTTTATTACTTTTTAAAATCTAAGGCTATGTAAAGATTTCCAAGACATTAAGTTCATAGAGACACAGCTGGTAGCCTTATTGTTAGCTTAAAATGTGTTGTATCAGAAAACCTTTGAGGGTGAAGACAAAGCACAATATCATAAAATATTTGATAGCACCAACTGAGGAAACATCTGCGTAGTACAGCCAAAGACTTGCAAGATGACCCAATAAAAGATGGAAAAACATTTCAGTGCAAAGTATAAGATGAACACAAGACAAGCATGGCTATCATGTTGGGGCATCTTGCCGAATACCACTCTTGAACAAGAAGAACATAAAACCTTGACTTGATTATGCTAAAACAAATTTGGATAGACCTGTGGAGTTTTAGAAGAGTATTTTATGTAGTGATGTGACCAAACTGGAACTGTTTGGACCTATGGATCAGCAGTATGTCTGGTGCAAAAAAAAGGCAAAGCTTATAAGCAGAAGACGACCATCTCCATCGTCAAACATGGAGGTGGATTAGTCTGTTATGGGGTTGTTTTATTGTAGTAGGAAGTGGAAATCATGACTGTATGAAGGACATCATGGATTCTAAAGTATCAGGCCATTTTGGCAAGAATTGTCTTTGGTGCAAAGACTGAAGCTAATGATCAGTGGACGTTCCTGCAGGACAATCATCCCAAAGTATACATCCAAATCTACTTGTGTGTGGTTCAGGGATCAGTCATAGGATGTTCTTGAGTGGCCTGTTCTGTCTCCAGATTTAATTTTCATTGAAAATAGTTGGTTGAATTTGAAAAAAAAAAAAAGCAGTGGCAAAGTGTAAACCTAACATTATAAATGATTTGAAAGCTTTTTCAGGCGAGGAATGGGCCAAGATTGCAGTAGAGAAGTGACAGAAGCTTCTAAGCACTTCCAAGCAGTGCTTTTTGGTGGTTTTAAAGAATAAAATAGTTTGCACCAAATTTGACTCACCAAATTTTGAACATGAATGTTTAGAGGCAGTTTTATTTTTTTCATTACTTATCACCATTACATGGAATTACTCAAATGTGTATTAATAAACTTTCACCAATAGTTTACAGATGCCTTTGTTGAATTGTTTGCATAAAATTTTGTTCTATGCAACAAAATGTCTTGCAGGTCAAGGGGGTTGAATAATTGTGATTGCTATATATATATATATATATATTAAAATGATTAATCGTGATCGCATACAAAATAAAAGTGTAAAAGTTTAAATTTGCCTAATATATATGCGTGTGTTTTATGTAATATATATATATATATATATATAAACACACAAATTAATTAATCTACTTAAGTGAAATATGCTATTTATGTACAAAATATATGTATTTATATATAACATAGATTATATCCAAATTATAATAAATACATATACTTGTAAATATTTCTTAAATATATACATGAATGTGTTTGTACTTATATAAACAGTACATACACATACACTACCGTTCAAAAGTTTGGGGTCAGTAAGACTTGTAATAGTCTTTAAAGAAGTCTCTTATGCCCATCAAGGCTGCATTTATTTGATTAAAAATATAGAAAAAAAACAGTAATATTGCAAAGTGTTTTTACAATATAAAATAATGTTTTTTTATTTTAACATACTTTAAAATATAATTTATTCCTGTGATGAAAA
>JAHKKF010518024.1:0-10310 GCA_019740295.1 Labeo calbasu
AAATGATAAAATGGAATGTTCCCTGTTTGCATAACAATCAAAATCAATCAATCAAATTTATTTACTTATTTTAAAAACTGGCCATTTGAACTGGAACATTCAAAAATGTTGTTTTCATTACTCCAGTTCAGTATTAGAGCATCATAAGAACATATTTGTGACCCTGTCTGTGAAATCCAGGCTGACGTTTCAAAATCTAATTATGAGATAACAACATCAGTGTTTGATTCCATGCATTAATTTCATTATGCTTTCGAATTTTGACATGGCCTTACACGGTCAATATGAAAGATACGAAGGTTATATTTTCACAGAATGTTCTTTATGATTGATGATTTTATGTAGAAAACAGTAAATCACAAAAAATGACTTTAGCTGGGTTTTCACAGCCAGGGTTATATTTTTGTTAGCTGGCATAAGGGTGATGTCTTTGTTAGATTGAGGATTAAATTTATTCATCAAACTGAGATGAATCAAATCTGTTCTTTTATAACAAATCTGTGCTTGTGAACTACAGCAGGCTGGAAATTACAGTCTCTTACTTTTGTGCCACTTTGCCCCGCTCTGGGTCAGGTCACAGGGTTTAGCGCTAGTTTCACACTAGAGTGAGCCTGAAAAGCACCTGGAAATGATTTTGTGCTATCAATCCTAGCCCTGTCTGTCTCCACAGTGCCTTCAAGGAGAAGCTTGTCTCTATCAGGATGTGATGAATGACTTTATCTGCTCAACTGACCATTTGAAAAAAAAAAAATCTATTAAGGCCATCACATAGAGGCCTGAGAGTGATGCTACTGTTCACCCAGTCATTGTGTTCAACGGTTTGTGAGGTGGCCATTGTGTTAATGTGTGCTTTATGTGTGTGTGCACTATACTGTTTAACAGAAGATCCTTATTGATTTATTGAATAAGTTCTCACCAGGGCTATGCTGTATCTCTGTAGCTTTATGTCTCTAGCAAACTAACTTAGTCCAAGTACATAAATGCTTGTTTTCTCTTAAAGTTGTTTTGATGTCACCTGCAAACACAAATTAAAGGGGTGCTATTATGCTTTTTCACTTTTTGAATTTTAATCAGTGTGTGGTGTGTATCTTTGGGCATGAAAAATATCTACAGTGTTACAAATCTCAAAGTCCACTCCAAAGGGAAATATTTCGTTTTTAAAAAATCCCTTTTCAAGAACTACAGCGAACGGCTACTTTGGACTACAGCGCTGTTTTTTGCAGGTGTTATGATTTCACAACACAGCCCATTAGAATATCATTAAAATAAATCACGCCTATGGAAATTCGAATGGTTGGGACGAGGTGGCGGATTAGCTTAACTGTAGCAATGCAGCATGGAGAGCCACTTTTGGGACTTTTGGCACCACGGCTTCAACAAGCCGTGGTGCGGCTGGTATAAACACAAATGTTGACTAGAGTGGCCTCGATCAGCTCCGGTGGCCACGTCAGAGCAGTATTGTGCCGCAGACGTGTGCAGTATAGGGGGTTGAAACACATGCCGGGGCTGGTGTAAACACAAGCATCGACTAGAGTGGCCGTGATCAGCTTGGTGACCGTGTCGGAGCGTAATGCGCAGCAGATGTGTGCAGTGTGTGGTAAGAGATTTATTCATCATACAGTGTAGATAGCTTCACTTATAACGCAAGTGTTTGTTTTAAAATGCATAAACTTGCACTAGACTAGGCTAGGGTAATCAGTGATAATATTCTTTGCTCGTTTTCTGCTTTTTGTATAACTGAGAAAATGTAAGCATTATACTGTAATTAGTAACTTACAGTGTTTTTTATTCAATTGTTGTCATGTTCAATACAAAGTAAGTCATATTAAAAACATTAGGCGGCTTTAAGCCTTATGCTGGAGCTGGTTACAGGCAATGAAACTAAGTATGTAAATAATTAAATAAATTAGCACGATAATATCATGTATCTGTGATCTCACAGGCTGACGATAGGACCCAACACTACTGTAGCATCAACTATACCTTAATATATTCTGAACTGTAACGGAGCAGACGGAACTCGCTGCTTTGGCAAGGGCGTGGCATTACTGAAAAAGCTGTTTGTCAATCACAACACACTGGGACAGCTAACCAATCACAACACATTTCGGTTTTTGGAAGGCTGGCCTTCATCAAACCTGGAACTAATCGACCAGATTCGTGACACATATATATTAGGATTATAATTATATAATTACAGTACTTTATCTTACAGTACTGTTCTGTCTTCTGTTTCCTGTTCGATCACACTGCAGACATTTATGCAATCTGAGTCCTCAAATTTCATCCATTTCATTTGTCAAACAAAAACAAATAATGTAATTAAAATGCCTCATAGGCAAGCAGTGAAACAGATTAGATGATTCTCACAGAATCTATAGAAGACGTCGATATGGAGGCGTGGAGGGGTTAGTGAGGTTTAAATAAGTTTTGCTTAGGGCGATGACTATTACCGACCTCCCATAGTTAGACAATGATTAACTAAACATCACAATCTTCTCACGCTAAACTGGAACAGAACATGCTTGTTCTTTTATTGGACTGAATAAATATATCAGATGAAGCCACTTTGAATGAAAGACTTTGTATCTCTGCTCAATACATTGACCAAGAACAGCTGTGTTTCTTTCTAAATAATCTCTGTCTGTAATGGCTCCAGCACTCAGTAGAGGACAGAATACTGAGAATTTTTCTTCTGGTGAAAGTGCATGTGAGTGCATGTAACCTGTTACTTTAGTACAAATGTGTGTGGTTACAAAATGTAGTCTGTTAAATGAGAGAGTGTAGCGGTTTATCACCCGGTGTGAATGTGAATCAGCACCGAAGGCAAACTAAAAGAAATCCAATTCGGATTTAATGAGGTGTGGGTTTGGAAGGAGCATGGCCTAATCCTGCTAGCTGAAAGCAGTTTGATTGATGAAAACTTCTTTAACTTTTTCCAATACTTTTTCTGAGGAATTATGTAAAAAAATGTTGTGATAGTATCAATTTCACAGCAGATGCATAGGCACAGATGGGCACAGATTCCAACTGATTCTATCTAGTGGAAGGATATCAAACGCTGGATTATTTGAAACTGTAAATAACCTTTTAATGGAATAAGTCACCCAAAAATATTTACTTACCTCATCATCATTCCAGACATATCAGACTTTCTCTTTTCTTCTGTGTTGTCTGTGTAACACAAAAGATGTTTTGGACCTTGCTAATTTCCAAAAACAGTTCTTCATAATGCCTTCATCTGTGTTTGGGGTTGGTACGCAATGAGGATAAATAAATGATGACAGGATTTGATTTTTTAGGTGAACTATCTCTTTAAAAACGCTTTATGTTTACCGACACCGTCTCTGAACTGTCTGCTTCTGAAAAATCAGTATGTGTTCATTAAAAATCGAGTGTGACAGAGCCGTTTGCACTGTGTATATATTTCTGGAAATGCTTGTAGGTTTCAGCATTTCATTTTGTTTTCATGCTAGGGTGCGAATGCCTTTGATTTGATTAAACGCTGAAGTGAGACTAAAGTTTATTGAATTTCTTTTCTTTGATTTGTTTGAGACATTCAACATCTCAAGCAGGAAAAACAAAGCCACCTCACGGGTAAACAGTCACTCAAGCATTCTGAAGTATACACACGTTTTTGCGTTTACACCCCACCTATGCAAGAAATACTATCTCTCAATCATTTAGAGGTTCGTGGGTACATTTTATGGGGATAGAAAAGCACAAATATCCTTCAAAGGAGTGAAAAACGGCCTTTAAAGTTTACCCCGGATGCTAGTTGTGTGAGACAAACCCATTAGTCCATAAACGATAACAGTTTTCCTGAATTACCCCACTGAGATCAATACGAGTATCAGTATATTTTTAACATATTATCTTTCATCAACTTTCTTAGCTTAGAATAAAAGATCAGAAGCGCAGAAAAGAAGCTCATTAATAAACTGAAGCCTCTCTGTAATTTTATGCAGACGTGGTCAGTGTCATTATATAATGTTAATGGGCAAAGATCCTTAAGACGTTGATTACTGCAGTGAAATTAGAGCAGGTTCATACAGAATGTTTTAGAAAGTTAATTTCAGATGTAAAATTATACGGTGCAGTTACTGCAGTATAGTCTTTTGCATCTGATGATCTTGTATATGTATGCATTTTTTTTAAGGCCCCATAAAATTGCTTGACAGTGTGCCTTTCTTTTTTGAGTTGCTTGCCTGTCTATTGAAACAGGATGCTTGAGCAGCATATTCAGCTCATCTATAGCTATTAGGTTTTAATGTATGTCACAATCAGGAAGCAGGATTTTCTACTTCCTATTGCTAGTTATGACAAGTCGTAATGGGAGGGACATTCTAGAGAGCATCTGATTGGAGAGCAAACAAGATGAGACATCAGAACTTTTGTTCTTTTTTCCAATAGGAGAACTTTTAGCCTTACTGCCGTCACACCGAACAGGTTTCAAAAACGAATAGGAGGGTTTTTAACCCACAGTCAGTTTAATAATATAATCCACACAGACAGGTCGGACAGAATGCAAGAGTGTGCAGAACACAAGCAACAACTGACAACTGTAGGTTGAAACAGAGAACCTAAAGTACATAGCAAACAAAGGTAATTAGTGACACAGCTGAACTAAAAGAAATATAGAGGAGTGGCGGGAAGATCACACAAAGGAACACAGGAACTAAAGAATACAAACTAAAAATCCCTGAAACAGATATTCATGACAACTGTAGCTCAAACAATAGAGCATAGTGCTAGCAATGACAAAATCATGGGTTAGATTCCCGGGGAAAATATAAACTGATTAAAAATTGTATGTACACTGAATACAATGAAAAGTCATTTTGAATGAAAGCAAGAATGTAAATTTTAACGCAACATACACTCAAGCCATACAAGATGTAAATTAGTTTGTGTTTTCTTTCGAACAGATTTGGAGCAATGTATCATTTCATCACTTGCTCGCCAATGGATCCTCTGCAGTCAATGGGTGCCGTCAGAATGAGAGTCCAAAGAGGTGATAAAAACATCACAATAATCCACAAGGCTGTTAGTAATAAATCCATCACTGAAAGATTTTTAACTTTAAACCACTGATTCCAGCTAAAATACAAGTCCTCTAATTACTTTCTCTAGTGAAGTCATCTTGTCTGAATCAGGTGAGAAATATGCATAGAAAACAAATGTGATGCGATAGGAAAACCCAAAACATGGTGAAATTTTACCTTTTTTGATATGCTGGCCCTTTCCAAAACTGTTTTTATTTTGTCCATAACTTGAACGTAGCTATGATTTTCAGGAATGGAATTTTGAGAAAAACAGGTTTAAAGTGAGACGGCTTTCACTTTCGCTTAACAGGTTTAACGAGAGCTGTCTGTCAAATCAGGAGCGCTATACTGCATCATTACACAGACAAACGTCTATTTTTTTGTTGTTTATCATGAGCATAGTCTCTGAGCTTTTGATCACCTCTTGTATGTTTAGATAGTACGAATAGTGTACCTTGTAGCTTACATTTAGAAAAGCAAGCGCAATGCAACTGTTCGCGCACTGTGCTCATAACAGACTGTCATCGGACTCCTCCATATTAGTAACTTCATCATCTGATCCTTCAACTCTGGATGTGAAATAGTCCATTATGGTTTTGGGCACTGACATCACCAAGATTGAGCAGATTGAGACAAGTAAGATCATTTAAGCAAGCAGCAGTAATTACATTGTTGCGCTCCGCCATCTCACGATATTAAAGAATAGATAAATAAAAACGTGCCGTAGTTTACACACGACTGGCAGGAAATGTACATTGATACACCTTTATTAAATATGTCACATGGTTTATTTTGTTAGATTAACTGTTTTTGTGGTGTTCAGGGAAAACACCTTGAAAGCAGTGTATTCTTAACATAAGAGAAAGACACAGTCATTTCTGCTTGTTGCAATAAATCACTATTTTTCTGCTATAAACAAGTTAATTTTGCCAAGATATTTTCAGAGATGATAGATGATTTTTTTGACCAAAAAAATAAAAATAAAAAATGACATTCGACCTATTTTTCTAATTTCCTGAAAATGTCCCAGCACAACATCCGACAGGTTTTCCCAGATTGCTTTACAAATAAAATCAGTCCAAAACAGACTGTCTAAACAAATATGTGGGTGGATTTTGATGTGAGAGGACAACAGGTGAATTCTGATTTTTTTTAATACATTTTATTTATTTTTTTTTTTCACTGGAGGAAGCGATAGTATAGATTATCAAAGTCACACTTTAGTTTGCGGACTTTTGTTTCAATAAGCTTCTAAACTGCTGCTTATTAATGGTTAGTAAGGTAGTTATTATTTTAGGTATGAGGTAGGATTAAGGGATCTAATATATGGTCATGGAGAATAATACATTAATATGTGCTATAAGCATGCTAATAAGCAAGTAGTCAATAGTGAGAATTGGTCCCTGAACTAAAGTGTTGTTAATTATATATATATATTTATAGCTTTTCACTTCACAAGATGTTAAATGACGTACTGGAGTGGTGTGGATTACTTGTGGATTATCGTGGTTTTTATCAGCTGTTTGGACCCATTCACTGTAGATGATCCACTGGTGAGCAAGTGGCATAATGATAAATTTCTCCAAATCTGTTCTGATGAACTCATCTACATCTTGCATAACCTAAAGTTCCAGCAAAGTTTCATTTTTGGATAAACTATTTCTTCAAGGTTACTTTTGCCAACTTAAATATTATACTGAACCTAGAATATATACCCCAAAGTATATACAGTAGATGACCTCAAAGCTAACTTATGGAAAATCCCGCATTTTCCTATGGTCTTACTAATGCTGTTGATTTGGAAGGTTCTCTTTGTCAGTGTAAATTCTGAAAATAATTTCACACAGTGTACTGAAGCACAATGCACTAATTTGATAAGATGCAAAAAAAAAAAAAAGGATTATTATTTTTTTTTAGTGAGATGGACAGTAGCATAATGGTAGAATTCATGTTGAACATCACCACTGGCTAGAGGTTTCCATGGATACAAATCAAGACTTTGGCATTATCTTTACACACGAGACAAGATAACAGTGAGAAAACAAAAGAAGTGAATATGTAAACGTGCAGAGCTGAGAAAAAAGACCACAGGAGATTAAGATGTTGAAGATTCCAACACAAAGGAAATGCCAAGACATTAAAAACGAATCATAAATAATAAATTAATGGCAGGTAATGTCTGGACCCAGTTCAACAAACATCCCAGCATTTGAAATCCTTTGTAGAGGAAACAGACTGTATTATTTTTCCAGTCCTCAGAAAAAAGCCTACAAACAAAACTGTTTTTTATTGATTTTCATCCCAAGTATTTAGTTTATATTGATATTGTAGAGTTCATAGTTAATATTGATGTATTTCCATGGATTCTCAAAATAATTCCTAGATTTACCTAAGAGTATTCTTTTTTATAAGGTGATTGATTTCTGATTCAATTCTGAGGCCTAAAAAGCTCATCCAATTGGCCTCCTTTTTGTCACAGAGGCATTGTAAACCAGCCATGAAACTGTTGCTAATTTTTCTCTTTTCATGCAGAAACCACATCATCTGGTTCAGAGGAAGGTCTTCCCAGCCCAAGAGATAAATTGTCATTCTGAGAGTTTCTTGAAAGGCTAATTTGGAGGCTAGCCGATTGCTGCGTCTAATCTGGGTTTAGTATTGGCAAACAAAAGCCCGTCTTTAGATATTTAGGCAGAAACATGCCCTACAAGTCTCCAGTCACAGCCTTCCTCTGTATCATCTGCTCTGGCTTTCTGCTCCAGGCCCTGTGGTTTACAGTTCAAAGCATGGGCTTAAGAGTTCTCAATGGCGGTACTCCATTGACCGGCTTGTTTACATGACTAAAGTAGTAATCGTTCGATACAGCAGTTCTCTTGTTTTGCCCATTGGCAAATTACCCTCAAAGCTCCCGCCTGTGGAATACCAGACAGTTTACATGAACTAGAAAAATAATGTGATGCTGTCTGTTCTGCCATGTTGAAGAAGAAGCTTCCGCTGAAGGAAGTAAAATCAGCTTTTACTTGCCGTTACACCACAGATTAGAGCCTTTATGACCACACAGAGACATTAAAGGGATAGTTCACCCAAAAATAAAAATTACCCCATAATTTACCCACCCTCAAGCCATCCTGGGTATATATGGTTTTCGTCTTTCAAGCAAATACACTAAGGGGTATATCAAAAAATGCCTCTTCCAAGACTTATAATGGTAGTGAATGGCTGTTGAGAGTCCAAATAAGTGCATCCATCCATCATAAAAAGTACTCCAGGGGGTTAATAAAGGCTTTCTGAAGTGAATCAATGTTTTTGTGTAAGAAAAATTTACATGGCGTTCCAGTGGATGAAACACTGGTCACAAATGTACAAGAAGTACAAGGATTTGTAAAGAAAAATGTTGGATGATTTCTTGACTTTAAGCCAAGAGGAAACTGGTTTTCCTTTGTTGAAAACAAAATTTACTTACTTCTTGTGAGGCTACCATATTCTCATCGGAGCTGACGTTACACCTACGTCCTACATCATCCGCTGGAATGCCACTTACTTGAGAACGCAAGTAACTGTGAGCGGCAGCTAGAGCTTACGGTTTATAAAGTTTTAAATATGGATATTTTTCTTGCACAAGCACATCGACTGGCTTCAGAAAGACTTTATTAAAAACTTTATTAAAATGCACTTTATTGGAATTCAAAATATCAACACCCATTCACTGCCATTATAAACCTTGGAATGGCCAGGACATTTTTAATATAACCCTGATTGTATTTGTCTGAAAGAAGAAAGTCATATACACCTAAGATGGCTTTAGGGTGAGTAAACTATGGGGCAATTTTCATTTTTGGGTGAACTATCTCTTTAAGAAATTCATTATGTAGAGAATTTTTTAATTAGGCTTTCATTTTGATTATGCTACACTCTTAAAAAAAAAAAAAAAAACACTGGGTTAAAACAACCCTATTTGGGTTATTTTGGTAACCCAATGCTGCATGGGTCAAATATGAACAAACCCAGCGGTGGGTTATTTTAACCCAGCCAGTTTGGTAAATATTTGACCCAGCATGCTGAGTTGTTTTAATTAACTCAAATATTGAATGAAACTTACTATTGCTGGCTTAAAATGGAAATTAAAATCAAGACAATTTGAAATATGCAGCATAGTTTTCAACTTTGCATACATTTAAGTTTGTTTAACAAGCATTTTAGAAATAAAAATATAACATTTAAAAGTCATATTTTAATTCAAGTGCATTAAACGATTCTCTGTTATCCTTTTTAACGAAATAGTGCCGATTCTTGTGCCGGTGTGCCGCTGAAATCTGAGCCGGCTGCTATTCCCCGGGAAACTGCGAGCTTCAGACGACTGCAGCCTCGCATTTCACTCGTAGCTGAAATATGCAATGACTGACTTCATAACCCGTCTATAAACAAACAGTACAATGTTTTCAGAACATATTTTAACATCTGAATTAATTAGAAACAGTATTATAAAAAATTAGAAACAGTATTAATTAGAAACAGTATTATAACGCCTTGCAAAGCGGTTCCATTCACGCCAAACAACCGTTGCTGACGCATTTAGCTGACTGACATCTCGTCTGTATGTTGCGTTACGTAAAATAAAAATCACTTACAGCACAATAAAGACTATATATCCTTATAGATGGAATAAAACGTACACAAACCTTAATTTCACTTAAGTCCACTAAATTGGTGGCGCTGTGGACTCGCGCTCTCCTGAGGAGAATGAAAAGCCCGCGCTCCGACTGTAACCCAACAACTGGGTTAAAGTGCACGCGCTGGATTATTTTGTCGGAGGGAGGGGAGTGTTTTTAATGTAATAAGCTTGATTTATTTAGGAGTATTTTTACATTTCGAGAAGAAAATGTTTTTTTTTTTCCAATGAAAATAACCAACACAGTTCTAAGGATGATATGAGTAGTTGACTGTTTAGTTGTTGGCTTCAAAAGGTCAGTTTTAATAATAATGAACATTATATTAAATGGTTAACTGAGAATTTACGAATTCCTTCTAACTGTATTGTGTTATTTCTTATTGTGTTAGCGGTCAATTTGATCCACATATTTTTATGTTCAAATTTAGCTGTACAGAAAATTAGCACACACACAAATGCTTTTTGTTATGTCTGGGTCTCAAAACCTTGCAAGAATAAAATAGGTTTCTCACACTTCTTCTCAGTGCTGCAACAGTCTAGTAATTGAGATCCAAAAAAAGGAATTTTGACTGTGAAACTCAACCAGCTAAGGAAACTGT
>JAHKKF010518025.1:3761-14330 GCA_019740295.1 Labeo calbasu
ATATATATATATATATATATATATATATATATACTTTTTAACCACAAATGCGCATCTTGCACTAGCTCTGTGATGCGCGTCTATGACTTGATGCATTACGTAATCACGTTGGTAAGGTCACCAGCAGTTAGTTCGTTGTTTGTGTACTTCGGTTCAAAAAGGTAGGGTAGGGCAAAAACATGGACTTCCACCTACGTCACACATGACCTTTCCAACGTGACTACGTAATGCTTGAGGTCGTGGACACAGAGCTAGTGCAAGATGAGCATTTAGATCAAAAGTATAGACATTTTTAATTTATTTCTTTTTTAGAAAATGACCAATCGTTTCGATAGATAAGACCTTTCTTCCTCAGCTGGGACCGTGTAGAGCCCTTTGAAGCAATTTGGACCTTCAACCCATTGGCTCCCACTGAAGTCCACTATATGGAAAATAATCCTGGAATGTCTTCCTTAAAACCTTGATTTCTTTGCGACTGAACAAAGAAGACATGAACATCTTGGATGACATAGTGCCGAGTACATTATCAGGAAATTTTAATTCTGAAGTGAACTAATTCTTCAAGGTCTATTACACTGGACTGCTTTCAAACCAACTGCAAATCATTATGAAGTCCACCAGAACTGTACTAGGGAAGTGAATTTTGATTATTTTGTCTGACTGACAAATAAATTAGATCTGCATACACCCAAACTAATAAAAATATTTCATATTAAATGTTTTAAATTTAAAAAAAAAAAAAAAAGTCTTGCATTTATTACGTTTTCATAATCGACTAGTGCCAACTGATCAATCCTTAAAAAAAAAAAAAAAAGCATACTCACAAGTCTTCACATATGCTGCACCAACAAAACAAACCAACTCTGAAGCTAAATGTACTCGGGTCTGCAGAAAATCTTCATTGTGGGGGAAAAACAAAAAAACAAAAAAAAAAAAACTGACCAAGCAGAGAGAAACATTTGGCAGTCACCCTAAAAACCTGACAACTTTGAAATAATTCAGCTATACTGTGTATGATCGCACATTTGTGGATGCATTGAGGTCCTGCGAAGAATCAAGCCAATTCCAGGCCTTGTCTATTGAAGAATGAAGTTATTTGGCCAGTCCGAGACATGCTGAAATATTGGATCGGGTGAGACGGCAGGATGACATGTGGTACAACAGCGTTCCACAGGGATGCTCAGCCCAGCAGCAAGTCAAGGCTAAATCGGGCCCATCTACAAGCCTCCCTAGAGAAGCCAGCTATGAAATGACATGACAGCACACATGTACTGCCAACCTGAAATATCACAGTTCTTTCTTTCAAAAAAACAAAAACAAAAAAGAAGTCATTGTGGCACCTGACTGAACACAAACACAACATTTCTCAAAACTCCACATGCAAGATCCAAACCACAACAAACACTGCATGGCAAATAAAGCATCATTCATGGTCCCAAGCTAGATAAACCCTCACAAAACTGAGTCATACTATGCCGTTTAAGCATTTTAGCAGCGGATACAAATACCAACTGGGTATAAGACCACAAGGGAGGCAGACGCAACAGTTCAGACCATTTAGGCTCCAGTCAGAATACCTTTTGTGTGTGTCTTCAATTAACTCCTATTTAATTATACTCTTGATCCAGTCATCCATGGTGAGCAGCTATGAGCAAAAAAGGTACTAAAAACAAGAATGTAAACACAAGAGAGCACAACTTGAGGAAGAAAACGGTTCTGTACCTTTGCCTTTGGCTTGAGAAAGGAGATGGAAAGGAACAGAGAGACAAAGTGTATCCACAGAAGGCAAGCATGGAGAGATATGAAAGAAGGAGTCAAAGCACAGTTCACATCTATGCATTCAAGATTCAAAGTTACAGTTTAGCTCATTCAGTGCACAGCAAAATCAATCAAATTAGGCATGCAATATATAATCAATCACAACGGCGTGAATACAAGTGAAGGGGTGTGGTATACCTTGATCAGCCATCATCATGTGTGCAAATCCTTTGAGAAACAGAGAAAGTGACAGAAAGAGAAGAACATCTTTAGGTATGCATCATAGCATACCATGACATCACATCTTTGCAGAAAGAAAAAATGTTTGAGCATTTTAATTATGTATTCGTTAAAGTTTTAATAAGTTGACACAAAATGGTAATTACAAAAGATTCTGCTTTTGCATTTTTATGGAAATTATTAGTTTAACTTGTTTATTTTTATTATCTAATGTGACAGCTTAATGCTTTGGTTGTAAAGTAGGGGAAAAAATGTAAATATATTATGAAGAGTCACCTATAGTCAAATGTAGCCAAAAATTGGTGTAGAAATTATTTTCACTCAGAAACGGCTAAATTTGATAATTAATTACAAAGAAATGGCAAGTAACATTTAATTGAATGTTTATGGAAATTATTGGTTTAACAAGTTTATTTTTATTTATTTAGACTTTGTATCTAATGTGGCAGCTCAATTTTTTGCTGTAAAGTGAAAAAGTGTAAATATCTTATGGATAGTCACCTGTAGTCAAAAATTGGTGTAAAAATTATTTTCATTCAGAAACTGCTAAATTTGGAAAGGAAACGGCAAGTAACATTTAATTGAATGTTTATTGAAATTATGGTTTAACTTGATTATTTTTATGTATATAGAATTTGTATCTAATGTGGCAGCTCATTTTGTTTGGTTGTAAAGTGAAAAAAAAAGTAAATATTACAAATAGTCACCTATAGTCAAATATAGTCCAAAACTGGTGTAGAATTTTTTTCACTCAGAAACTGCTAAATTTGACAACTAATTACAAAGAATTGGCAAGTAACACATTTAATTGAATAGTTATGGAAATTACTGGTTTAACATGTTTATCTTTATTTATTTAGACTTTGTATCTAATGTAACGGTTCATTTTTTTTGGATGTAAAGTGAAAAAAATAAATATCTTATGAACAGTCACCTATAGTCAAATGTAGTCAAAAACTGGTGTAGAAATTATTTACACTCAGAAACTGCTAAATTTGACAATTAATTACAAAGAAATGGCAAGTAACACATTTAATTGAATGTTTATGGAAATTATTGGTCTCACATGTTTATTTTTATTTATTTAGACTTTGTATCTAATTTGACAGATCAGTTTTCTGGTTGTAAAGTAGGAAAAAAAAAAAAAAAAAAAAAAAAAGAGGCACCTATAGTCAAATGTACTCAAAAATTGGTGTAGAAATTTTCACTCAGAAACTGCTAAATCTGACAATTAATTACAAAGAAAAGGCAAGTAACATTTAATTGTGAGGCACTAAAATGGTATTTCCTTGTAAAACATACTCCAATCATTTTTTGAAAACTAATTGAGTGTTGAGTGATGCATTTATTTGTTGTTTAATATAAATGTGACAAAGTATATTGATTTTAATTATTAATGTAGTGATTTATTTTTTCCAAAGCCATATTATAGACCTTTTTGTGAACACAATTTATGTAAATTGCATTGTATTTATTTATTTTTATCTGTTTCATAGCAACTTTAACTATTTTTCATTATGGTAATTCTGAGATTATATGAAGACAGCAATATCATGTTTGAAAATATCCGTTTATGTTTCTGTACATTTGAATAATATATGCATTCTACATCACATGTAAAAGACAGCTTCAATACAGGATATTATCAACTCACCTGGGATGCTGTTGGCCTCTGATGGTGTTGCAGCAAAGAAGACACAATGGGAAAAAAAAAAAAAAATAATAAAAAAAAATAAAAAAAAGAGGAGAGAAACATTGCAGCCATTAGAGCCCACTCATATTATCTTTGCATGAAAACTATCATGCAAACTCTGTCACACCTGCCAGCATGCACTGAGCAGACATCTGCCCTGTGCATGTACACAGAAACCCTTAAAATGCCCCTTGCATCCATCCATCCGCCCCCACTTCTCCCAGGGAGGGGGGGGGGAATCAGATCTGTAGTGTATGAAACACCATGACACACCAACATTTAAGAGGTATAGTTCATCTTCCATGTCTTACACTCCCAAAGCCCACATCCACGCCCGGGTCATAAATCCAAACAGGCAACAGAACCTGCTCCCTTTAGAGAGGGCTGTGGATTTATGGGACGCTGATGTTTGTCTAAAGCACTGTTCCATACTCAGAGCCTGGTAGCGTTTACTCTCATTGTAGACACACGCTCGCTCTCTCTCTCTCTCTTTGTCACAGGCCGCCTTTGGCACTGAAGCGCTGGGCTGACTCATTTCATTAATGCACTCTGGTCGTCTCCCAAACCAAAGGGCATCCAACACTGATAAACGGGCATTGCAATGCTCTGTGTGATGAAAAACAGCTAATCTACGATTTTTCTAATCTGTTCTGGCTAGGGATGATTCACGATCATTCGAACATCCAACTACTCGATTAGTGAGGTCAGCAAATTCTTAAGCTTTGATATTTTTAGCAGTGGTGGCTTTTATTGTGTTCAACTTCAGCTGTTAAACATGGCAAAAATCTTTTAAGATACTGCTATCATATGGCATTTAGGCTTTAATAAAGACATTCATTTATTTGGTTATTAAAAAAAAAAAATCTTAAAGGAGACAAAATTTCTAATTACACCGTCGTTCAAAAGTTTGGGATCAGTAAGATTATTAATGTTTTTTAAAGAAGTCTTTTCTGCTCATCAAAGATGTTTTTATTTGATTAAAAATACAGGGAAAATGTAATACTGTATATTGCTAAATATTGCTATATTTATATGAATAAAACAAAAATAATAGCAAAATTATTATTATTATTATCATTATTATTATTATTATTATTATTATTATTATGATGCAAGGAATAGTAAAGTGATACAAGTGATAGTAAAGACTTATATTGATAGAAAAGATTTCTATTGTGATTTTTTTTTTTTTTTTTTTTTTTTTTTTTTTTACTTTTTATGCAAAGAAAGGAAAAAAAAAAAAAAAATCACAGGTTCCAAAAAAAATATTAAGCAGCACAATCGTTTCCAACATTGATAATAAATTAGCATATTAGAAAGATTTTTTTTTTGAAGAATCATGTGACACTAAAGACTGGAGTAATAGTAGATGAAAATTCAGCTTTACGTCACAGAAATACATTATATTTTAATATACAATATGCAAAAATATTTAGGCCTTTTTTCTGTGTCTGTGATGAGCATGAGAAACATCTAAAAAAAAAAAAAAAATTATATATATATATATAAAATCATAATCTTACGGATTCCAAATGTTTGAACGGCAGTGTACGCTTTCATTTTTGAAAGGTTATTTGGAAAAACTTCAGATTGAGGAAATACTTTTAACAGAAATGTGTATATAGTTTATTTATTCATATTTAGCTAACACTGAGATTATCCAGATTACAATATGCAACCCTGGACCACAAAACCAGTCATAAGGGTCAATTTTTGAAAGCTGAAAGATGAATAAATAAGTTTTTGGATTGATGTATGGTTTGTTAGGATAGGACAATATTTGGTTGGGATACAACTATTTGAAAATCTGGAATCTGAGGGTAAAAAATAAAAAACAAACTGAGAAAATTGCCTTTAAAGTTGTCCAAATGAAGTTCTTCATATTACTAATAAAAAAAATAAGTTGATATATTTACAGTAGGAAATTTACAAAATATCTTCATGGAACATAATCTTTACTTAATATCCTAATGATTTTTGGCAAGAAAAATGTATAACTTTGACCCATACAGTGTATTTTTGTCTATTGCCACAAATATACCCTTCATATTTAAAACTGGTTTTGTGGTCAAGGGTCACATACATTATTTCATATGACTCTAAAGAATTACAGATTTTACTCTTGATTTTTTAGTACCAGACACTGACAAGCTGAAGAACCAATTTATCTGTTGCCAGTGCACACACAAACTGCAGCTAATACAAGAAATTAAGGGAAACCTGATGGGGTCTGCCTCCATGAAATGCTTTTAGTGCAGAGTAATTACAGCTACATTAGACATTAATTTAGTCCTGTATGTGTTGATGTCTGTACTGGCTGAAAACGCAATATGTTGTCGCTCATGGTCCCTCATTTTCGGGACACGTTCCAATGTGTAAGTGTGCGTCTGTCTGCCGTGCTTGTTAAAGGCTGGTACAGGACATTAAGTCCTCTGATGAGATGCATTAACCAGGTGGGGAAAGTATTAGAATGTGATTGCTGAGTTACACTCAGGATGTAAGAGCCATGGTGACTTGATTGATGTGTTCAGCTCTGGAGTCGACCTGTACTGAAGTTCTGGCTTGGAATATGAATGTCTACATGCACTGTCAGCCTTCTACAATGACCTAGTTTCTCAGAAACAGCGGCAAAAACAGAAATTAATGTTTAGTAGTGGCACATCGGAAAATATTTTCCATGATTTCTCAACAGCAACATGTGAAGAGTGCTTTACTAGTTTAATCTGGATTCACAACTGTTTCTCAACATATTTAGACAGTTTTCTAAAACAAAAGAATTCAATTATTAACTACAATACCATTTTTGGCATTTTCTAGAGAATTTTGTTCAAAAACTTCAATATAATTTCCATTACTTAGAAAAATAGCACATATCATTAATTAACCATAACTACAAAATGTTTAGATTTAAAAAAAAAAAAAAAAAAAAAAAAAAAAAAACACAACAACTCTAAATTCTACATATCCTCACAATACACTTGCTTTGTTTACATTAAAAAACACATGAGGAGATCTGTAAAGAGTGGCCTGGCTTAAACATAAACCTCAGCGTAGCAATTCAGTGACCATCCGCNATAATTTCCATTACTTAGAAAAATAGCACATATCATTAATTAACCATAACTACAAAATGTTTAGATTTAAAAAAAAAAAAAAAAAAAAAAAAAAAAAACACAACAACTCTAAATTCTACATATCCTCACAATGCACTTGCTTTGTTTACATTAAAAAACACATGAGGAGATCTGTAAAGAGTGGCCTGGCTTAAACATAAACCTCAGCGTAGCAATTCAGTGACCATCCGCATGGGAAGACAGATTGAATGTTTGTTTGGCTGCCAAATGTTTACTATTCTAATCCGCCAAAAGATTACGCGCTTTCGCAAATGATGTAGTGCCGTGGCTATCACGATTTTCACAGAGCGAGGAACATACGCCACGGCAACGCAAAACAGTTCCGAGGCCATTTTAGCCATCTGGCCATCGAGAGCGGTGTCAGATTGTTGTTGCCGCTGCTATGGCAATTGGATTCAGTCAAACGTACGTAAGGCTAATGCTTAACACTTCGGACCAGCTTGCCATATGGCTCCGACCCGATATTTATTACCCACGTACAGATGTTTCAAAAGCCTGAAGACACAAGATTAAGATGGAATTAAGATTGCTCAGTGGATTTTCGTAATGTTGTTATCAAACACTGATGTCACCCATTAATGTGTCATTTCACAATGCTGGTTTTGATTTGGATTTGTACGAGATGCCAGCGGAGAAAGTTCAGCTGTAGTCTCACAGAGCCTCCCCCTGTGTACCAATATAAATGGCCTCCAAAAACGGTTTATTTATTCTTTTATGATTGGCTGAACTGATTCCCAGCATTCAAAGCCATCAAAGCTGCTTTTACGTCTGGCTTTAGCCCCTATCAGTGGACTGCAGGACCCAGTCAGCCAAACAAGATGGAGAGGAACAACGGCTGTAAATCAAGCCCAAAACTCTGTTCTCTTTACAGCCTATAAATCTAACCCTAGTGCCTGGTCTTCCACACATGCCCCTTTCTCTTATTTTCTCCGTCTTGTGCTCTGCACATGCATATACATTCAGTTCTATATAAAATACCTGAGTGCACAGATAGCATCCAGGCTCTCACATTTTAATCACATTCAGTAATTGTGTAATTAAGGAGAGAATCACAGGAGAGTTTGGGTCTACAATGAGAGTAACATCTCAAAGCCCTGATCACCGATCAATCACCCAGCTTAAACACTCCAATCACAGGAGGGAAAAAAGGTTTAGGCCTAATCAAGACAGGATATATATACACACACATTAGTTTTCTTGCTAATTAAAATTCATACAGATTTTGTTGCAATTTAAAGCATATATTTAACGCTAAAATTATCAAAAGCAGAGAAATGTTCAAAAAAAAAAAAAAAAAAAACACATGGTGTACCTTTCATTACCATCAGGATCATCTACCAGGATCTAAAACATGTTTCATAGGGAAGAACTCAAAGTTGTGATTTTCTTCTGTGGTATAACATAAATTTAGTTTAGTTACGATTATGCTTAGAAAATAAATGAGCACATTCGATAACCAAGGTCATAAAATTTTTGTAAGAAAACCAGTAATGTCGCTATAAAGAATTGCAATTGACATGTTTAAAATTGGCAATTATCCCCCGTCTATGATTCATTCTCTGTTGAAGAGGTGCAACAACAAAACCCAGAGCTGTGAAATGGCCTCCTCAAATCCCCAGAGAAACTAAAATGGCCACTTCAGAAAAACAACCAAGGGATCTGAAAAGGCACCTTAACATCCTAACACCCCACCTCCTCAGCCGGGCACGATTAACACACACACACAGACAAAAACGCTTGCCAGAGACAAACAGCTTAGTGCTTTACAGAGGTAAAAACGCAGGCTTTGCTAGTAGAGCATTTCAATGACACTGGCTTTCAATTGACCGTGAGAAGTGATGGGGGAAATAGAGGAGAGTCTTGATCGAGAAATTCCCAGCCCAAAACGCCTGCCAACGCACAAAACAGCTAAGAGACGCCATTAACCTCGACCTTAAGAATCAAGCTTCAGTGGCATGAAGGATTCTGGGAAACATTATTCACATTTCAGCTGACAATATCAAGTAGGATTAGATGGCAATAAACATTTGGGAAAAGATGTACATTTGCTTAAGCTGTAAAATATAAACCGTTTTACCTTCGTTGCAGAATCGGCCAACATATTCCGTCTTAGAACAATCACAAAGCGGTTCCCCATCCACAACGGCACACGTTCCTCCGTTCTCGCATGGGTTCTCCATGCAGATGCCCTCTATGTCCATGCGGACTCTCTGGCTGCTTAGTAGAATAGGTTCCTTGTTACTGTACTTCAGTTCCCTGATAATTCCCTTAAACGGCGGAAGATCCTTCACTGTCGGGAGAGTGAGCACAGAGATGCGAATATCTTGAGGGACTCCGCCCAGGAAGAGATCACTAACGATCTTCATGTACTGCCTCTGTGGCCGCACCTCGCCCGATTTGCTCGCTCCGTCCAGCCCCAGCACAGTTCTCAGGTTGTACCTGCTCAGGGTGGCAGAATGCCAGCTGCTGTCATTGACCCGCTTGTCCGATACGACTGTGGTCTCGGCGCAGTCGATGCTGAACTGCAACTGGAGCTTCCCTTCGACCACCATGAGTTGCAGGAAGTCGCAGAAGCCGCCATCGTCAAAGTACAGGATTAAGGCGGTGGACACGTCTGTTTTGAACTGGAAGCTGAGGTCACTTCTGGTGCTGGCGTCCCAGCGGAGATAGCGTGCCCACTGGCCTTGCGACCCTGTAAACTCCAGACCCAAGCAGGGCCCAAGCACAGTACTGATCAGCAGCTGCAACTGGACTGGGAATCTGAAGAAATTCATTGTAAAAGTGCTGGAGATTTGGGGTTATTATCCTGAACAGAAGGAAATCATTGAATTCGCTTTGGTTCAAAGGTCAGTATATCCAAAGTACATCCCACAGTATACCCAGAGATGCTAGAGAAGAGGTGAGATCGTCAACGCAGCGACAAACGAAAAATATCCTAAAAGAGGAGAGGGAGTTAGGAGGGAGAACAGTCTTAAATAACAGTCATAAGGCCAATGACATTGCACAACAATCCAATCTCTGTCAGGCGACGATAAAAGTACTTCTTCCACCTTTCCTGGAACAGATCGACTTGAGAAGACGAGCAGATGAGGTGCTGTGTGTCAGCTGAGGTGTTGTTTTATTCTGGTATCTCCTCAGACCTCAATCATCCAGACAGGTCCTCCAGGTCGGACTCTTTCTGTATTTAGGGAAACCAACGCAGTCTGCATGATGCCTTGTGGGTAATGTAGTCCATACGGTTACTCTGCCCCGTCTAGCGCACAATAGCTGTCAAAATAGAAAAGCATCAAATTACAAACGAATCCACCGATGTCGCAGTCTATCTAACGCAGTCTATCTTTTACGCATAAAACACAAAAGCATAAAAATATATTGCTTAAAACAATTCAGTGCTGCATTTGAAGTCTTGTCATCCTGATAAAACCTAATTAAAAGTTTCTATTTTTGAGCGATTCTACCTGAAAGATTCTTGCGTTATCGGTCATCTAGTGCGAAAATTACCAGCATTATTCACATGGCAGCTCCAGCTATCATTCAATAGCAGTGAGTCTGTGTTTATCTGATGATGTGGAAAATTAAAAGGCTTTCTGCAGGATGCACAATGCATGAAAACAATAATATGCATGTTGACACATTCCCATGACATATACTCCACATTTCTAGCACTATAGTCATCTAAACACAGATTCAAAAAATACATAAATATTTAGTTTAGGTGTGGTCCTTCATTTAAAAAAAAAAAAA
>JAHKKF010518025.1:14475-31481 GCA_019740295.1 Labeo calbasu
AACAACATGGCCTGTATTGTTCTACACATATGAGAGAAGATTCCCATGCTGAGCTGACGTTGGCCTTGAACCAGCACAGATTAGTAGGACTTTTGTGAAGGCAAAACGCAGCTCCGGCTCCTCTTAACATGTGTCCCCTACGTGCATAAATTAATAGGCTCCAATTACATGGCAACATGCGAGGTGTAACCTAATAGACATCTAATATTGCCCATGTCCTTGCCAGAGGCGTAGGCAGCAGGTACGGCAGGACAATAGTGCTACCGGCCCACGCGATTCAGCCGAGCCGAAACACAATGCATGCCGTCAGAGCTCTGCCTGCTGCAGCTGAAGAGGGGAAAAAAAGAGCGAGAGACTGCGTGCTTGTAACAGATACTCCACGTTGGCTCGCGCCCACACCTCGAAATATGCATGTGTGCTTTCTCTTTTTCTTTTTTTGTCGAGCGAGGGCTTGCGAAGAGGAGGCGAGAGGTGAAAAGGCTAAACTGAGCACATCATTGTCCTCATTGATATGTGATTGACACACCCCACTGGGAACGGCACACGACACCACCAAATAAAACCCCTGCGTTTGGATCCCGCTTTAAAAGTCGGCGAGTAGGAGAAGGAGGTGTAATGGAGGAAGGGGGGCATGTTAATGACAGCAGGCCCAACCATTCATCAGACACACAAAGCTGGGTTTTACCACAGGTGCCTCAATTACGCTCTGCCATTACACCAGAAGAGCTGCGACAAAATGTCCTCCAGTGCGCCCCGATGATATCATGGAGGCTTTGGGAGGAGGCGCACGCCATTTCAGCGAGCTCGGCTCCGTACGTGACACGGGTGCCGTCGAGCATCCGCGCGGTGGAGCGGAGGTGTGGGCGAGGAAGAGCTGGGCCAAAATGGATGACATCAGCGTCCGGTGCTCTCCTCCTGGGCTGCCAGCCGGCGAATGGGAGGCGTGATGCTCCTACCTGGCCTCATACAACCTCCCCCCCGTGACCCAGAGTGGGCACGGGTACCACCAGCAACCCCCTAAACAACCCACTGCAGAGGAACAGCGACTTGTGAGCAGATTAAACCGAGGGAACCTCGGGAGCGGTTCTGCAGCAGTCATTTATGGCATTACATCACCTTGCCAAAACACACCATCCTTGTGGCATGATTCACTATAACACCCCTCATAATCAGAACCAGAGGATTAGTGATATGATTTATGACCAAATTTCACTGTAGTAAAGGTGTGGAGTGTGTGCATTATATAGGGCTCTGATCAAGACAGAAAGATCACGTCACACTGCGGTGTATTGGAAAGGCAGAGCACATTCGATGAGTGTTTTGGAGACTGAGCATTACACAACGCCAATAGGAAATATTCCTCTATGCGACACAGACAAAAAGGCGATTTTAAGGATTTAAAAAAAAATTCAAAACGCTGGAGAGCGATATTCGTTACAAAAGGGAAAAATGCATAGATGTTGCATGAAAAACACAACATTTATTTTCGGCAAGCAAAACCTACGTACATATAATATATTTTACATAGCGTTCATTTAATAAAATATTACATATGCATACATATTTTTCAGTTTTAGAATTATCGTCTGAATTATTCAAATTCGTTTATCTCTATGGAAAAATACCTCCGTTACATTAAGATCAAATTGCCTGTCTTGGCTTGATATGTAAATGGAGATTATAACCAACACCAGTGAGAACAAAACGATACCAAAATACAAGGAAACGAAATAATATAAATGTCCTTTTCTTTTAATTCTAGTAAACGTTTAATGCGATTTAATACATTTGAAATAGATGCACATTAATATTATAGTCAATTACAGCCTATTTTTAAGAAAGAAAAACGTTAAAACGGATTATTAAATTTGAAAAGCTATTGTGCTCTAATATTTCGTTTTTAAAACAGCATTTCGCTGCGTTCCACCCGTTTGAAACGCAGCACAATTTACACATAAAATGTACTCCAATACATTTAAATCTTGCTTTTGATCCAAATTATTAGTGCACAATTCAGTCACCTGAAATAAGGCACGTCAGTCTCAGATAAATGTGCAGAGACCGACAAAATAATTTACATTTTGGTGAGAGGACACTGCATTACATTTCACACAAAAGAGGTCACAAAACACCACAGGGTGAAATTATACTCGAGCGTCATGGAGAAATTAAACACGCTCGAATAAATATATGACATATTATTTTAATCCAGACATACGTGTTCGTTTTTTATTTCTGTCAGCTGTGAAAAAAATAAATAAAACGTCGATGAAAGTGTGTGTGACAAGGCCGCGCGCAGGAAATATTATCCACCCAGACAATTCCAGAACAAACGATACTGCCTTTGTGGATGTGTTAAAATTTCGGTAAAATGTTCAGACAAATTCAGTGTGTGTAGCCCAATTATTATTTTGACAAAACATGAAAAGTAATAAAGCAAAAGGCTGAATAGCCTATCTTTAAAATGAGTGTGTGAGCGGGCAAGTGTGTATTATAGCGGATTATTACCAAAGTCTATTAAATTCCAGGAGATCTAAATGAGCCACTACAAATTGATGGGAACGAATTAAGATATTCTAATAATGCACTGTACTCACTTGAGCACTTCAAAGCGAGACAAAAACAGCTGAATGTGCATGTTATGTATGCAAAAATCAGTTCCAGAAATTCTAACATTTCGATTATTGTGGCATCAAAACAGATGTTTACATCGAATTATTTATAAGGGTTTGTAAATATTTTTTAATCACTGCAACGTGTCAATTTAACCTTAACTTTAACTATTCACAAATGTTTAAATAAAAAAATTGTAATAAGTGACTTGAATTTCCCTGCACATTTTGTCTAATAAAACCCAAAATACAGCTGTACACTAACAGATCATAATAGTAAAATATATTAGGCTGCGTACACCACATGTGTGCATCCTAAAAGTACATTTTAGCTAAATAAATTCATACCAAACGTATTATACATTTTCATACATGTTCTAAAAAGAAAAAAGAACATGGATATGCGTTCCTGTGTATTTGGCCAGTCCATGTCTAGGTGCATTCATAAGGCTGGACCTGCAGTGGGCATGCGTGTTGTTTATCCTGAGTGGCAGTTGATCATGGGCTCCAGACACCTGAGAAGTCTTATTCATTATTCACAGCTACTTTTACAGATTAAGAAAAACACAGGTCTCCTGAGAGCAAAGCGCGAAATTGTTTGTTACGTATTTACGGTGGAAAAGGCGTGCTTTTTTTTCGTGATTACTACTACACAGGCCTATGTTGTCTAAGTTATTGAAGATAAACGAAAAATCTGTAATATT
The DNA here is from genome assembly GCA_019740295.1 of Labeo calbasu. NCBI lineage: Eukaryota > Metazoa > Chordata > Actinopteri > Cypriniformes > Cyprinidae > Labeo > Labeo calbasu. The sequence continues at coordinate 17,792 of JAHKKF010518025.1, forward strand.
TCGGGCAGATGACAAAAAAAACAAACAGTACACGTTTATTTGTGCCTCAGATTTTGTCTCGAAAACCGGTCAACTCTGACAGAAATATTCTAGTGTTTCCACCGTGCTCTGTATAGAAGATGACCGTCTATCCTTTAGGAGTAAATACTCGTAAACGTATTTTTAGAGTTTGACAGCGTGTCTAAAACCGTTTCTTGTGGGCCTGAATGATGATTTAGCTTAGTATTTTTCTTCGCGCTTCTCCGCGAAACAACGCGAATGTCATTTATTTCGATTCTGTGTAACACGCCGCGTTCACTGAAATAAAAGTAGCATTCAACACCAACCGTGATTTACAATGTAAAAACAAGCCATTAAGTGTAAACACTCGAAGTAAGTGATGAACTTATAACATCCCGGTGAGCTTTCATTCATTCCGTACCAAAAAAAGAAACAGACTAACCTCAGTTTCGTAAAAATATCCCAAAGCGTAATAATCCACATTACATTCCCAACAGGCTCTATATGTTTGGTCCACGCCGCCTAATAACGTTTTTTCGCGGTCTTGTGAGGATGTTTTACCCGCGTGTACTTGCCTCGTTCTGTGCTCGCTTGCAGTTACAGAGAGCCGCGCGCTCGGAGATACTGTTGGACAATCACGAGATTTTCACACACACGCGCCGCGCGACCCCGCCTTCCTCTTACTGCGAGGCTCGCGCCATTTAAAGGTGTAGTGAAATCTGAGAGAAAACTTAGCTAGAAACAAACGAGTTCTTTTTGAAACGACAGATACATTTAAATGTGGAAAAGGGACACGAACTGTGAACAAGATGGCTGTGTTTGCTTACATTTGTAGACCTGTGATGACGTCCCCTCAGAAACGCGCCGTTTCTTCACCATCATCATCTCTTACCAAGAAATTCGGTAAAAATGAAAAGCACAATATGTCATTTCGCAACAATACCTGCAAGAAACGCAATGTGGGTTAATGTGCCTATGGTTGTTTTTGACCAGTTTTCAATATAAAAAAATCGCTCAATCTTTTTAATATTAAAACCAAGCATTATAAGAAACACATTAAATCTAGTTTTTTGATATATTAAATAGATTTTCATAAACAATACTTGAAAGTGTTACATCTGTTGTTATATCTGGAGACCTAATGAAGAACCACACCACAGCTGAGTAACTTTTTACCTTTGACTCAGCATTTTAGTTTTAAATAGTTTTTGTATATCTATAAATCTAATTAGACCCAAACTTATGTAATTTTCTCCTATTTATACCCTCCAAAAATATACTATACTCTATGATAGTGTACAATAAAACTAGATCTCCTTAAAAAATAATATCTCCTTTTTTCAATAATAATGCACTTTGGGACCAAGTAAAACATTTTCATTAAAGGGGGGATCCACATAACCAATAAATGTGACCCTGGACCACAAAACCAGTCATAAGTATACATTTTTTAAAAACTGAGTATGGTTTGTATCATCCATTAAAGTATTTTTTGTTGGTATAGGACAATATTTGGCCGGGATACAAGTATTTGAAAATCTGGAATCTGAGGGTGCAAAAGAAAATTGCCCTTAAAGTTGTCCATATTAATTTCTTGCCAATGCATTTTACTAATCAAAGATTAAGTTTGGATATATTTACGGTAGGAAATTTACAAAATATCTTCATGGAACATGATCTTTACATAATATCCTAATCATTTTTGGCATAAAAGAAAAATCTATAATTTTGATCCATACAGTGTATTTTTGGCAATTGTTAAAAATATACCCATGCTACTTAAGACTGGTTTTGTGGTCCAGGGTTACAAATATGTTAGTCTTTTTTTACTTCAGGTTTTACTTGTAAGTGCACTTACAGCAGGCAAGGCCTGGGAGAATCTGCTGTCCTTGGTGCTGAACTCCTGCATTTTGCATTGAATGGGGGTTGGCGTTTAGTGGCAATGTATTTGGTCTTCCAGAGGAGTATAAAGCTATTTTCCAGATAGTTTGCTACTTGGGACGTAAGTGAAATCTACACGCTCAAAAACTAACATTGCGATCAATAGGTGTTGACCATGTCATTGATTTGCAGGCCAAATGATCCATCATAGATCCTACAGAATATTGAGCGCGTCTCCGAGTTGAATGGATCGAACCTCTCCGGCCTGCAGAGTCAAGCTCATCTGAAGCTGTATGATACGTGTTTAAGGCAGAGAAGCTATCAGAGGTAAGCATGTTGCAATGTTGGGATTTTTCTTGTAGCGCTGTATCCCGTGCAGTGCCTGTTAGATGACTGTGTTTTGGTCTCATTCACACAGTAAGAATGAAAGTTTGGCTTCCACTCTTTTGTGCGCCTGTCCATTCTAGTATTCACCAACGACTAATAGGTCTTGAGGCATCTACAAGCCCTGTGTGACAGACTGGCTCTCTTTATCCCCTTCAGGACACTACACAAAGACAAGCTTTCCAAACCACCCTCTAAGAAACAGTCCCTTCACCTGAAAGCTTGACATCTCCTTCATTCACTCACGTCCCGCCAATTTCCTGTCGTTCCAAGTATACAACCAGGGCAAGTGGCATGTCACTCCATGGCTTTTTATCTTCTGCAGTATAGAAGATACTAACATTCTATGAACAAACAAAGATATATCAAAATATTGATAGATATAAAGATATACATCATATTTAGTAGGCTGAGACAGATTGAAAATCTGTGGAATTTACATTCTAAACATGGTAAAAATGTGTAAAACTGTCATGAAAGTATATTGCAAATAATGGGCGTTTCATGAATTCTGTGACTGCTGGGACAGAATTTTCTAAATGCACATTATTGATCTTATTGGGAAACATTTATCCATGCATGTTTATTTTTTTTCATTAAAATAACAACTCGATCTTTCAATTAATTAATCAATCAAGAGCACAAAAGTGCATCTGAAGCAACACGTGCTGGGCACCGATTAATCGCATCCAATATAAAAGTTTTTGTGTACATAATATATGTGTGTGTACTCTGTATATTTATTATGTATATATAAATACACAAACATGCATGTATATATTTTAAAAAATGTTGTGTTTATATATTAAATATAATATATATTATATATTAAGTATACTTAATATATATTATAATAAATACATGCAAAATATATGCTGTATGTGTATGTCTTTTTATATATACATAATAAATATACACAGTACACACGCATATATAAACAAAAACTTTTATTCTGAATGCGATTAATCATGATTAATCGTTTTAACAGCACTAAATTAAATACAATAAAATGAAATAAATATCAAAGACAGAGCATACAAGGTTGCACAGATGCTGTATTTAATTTAAGACACATATTAATATCGCTTTTATGCAGCTATGCATCTTTACAAAGCAGCCCTTAAGGAATAGTTCACCCAAAAATGAAAATTTGATGAAAATGTACTCAACTGCTTGTGCCTATTTCTCTCCTGATTCAGAAGAGATGACATTTTCAGTGGAGAAAGCAATATTATGGATAGAGGACCGGCATTTTAGCTGGAAGTGATGGTTTGAGGTTAAAAATGTCTTAAAGATTGATTTATTTCTTACAGACGTGCAGCTTTTCACAAGACGCAAATTGATGGCCCGGAGTCGTGTGGATCATTGTGATGTTTTTAACAGTCGTTTGAACTCTCATTCTGACTCCAAAATTCCTCCACATCTTTTCCGATGAAGAAACAAACTCATCTACATCTTGGACGGCCTGAAGGTGAGTCAGTGTTCAGCAAATGTTCATTTTAGGCTGAGCTATTCCCTTAACCTGCCCATGTAAAGGCAGCAGACTTCCCACATACCACATAGCATGAGAATGAGAGGTTTGTCTGCAGAAGATTTATACTGAAGCATTACAGTGTGATGTTTACCACCTGTTGTCATTCAATATGACATGACATAAAACAAAAGAGAGGAACAGATGACAGCCTTAGCACGCACTAACAATTCTGAGTGCCTAAAACAGTACAGTACACCTGTACAGTAGACAATAAAACAGACAGCAAAGGAAACCATCTGTTTACTCTGCAAACAACCTGCCTGCTGGCTGCTCTGGCATCGTCGGCATGTAAGAAGAGAGTTTACAGGCTGGCATTCTGCAGATATTGATTTCTGCAGTTAATTCATAAAGGTCTCCGCTGTTCTTTTTCAATTAAACCTGGAAGCCGCCTGGGTCAAGTGGATCAATGTTGCGCCCGCAGGTATGAGTTCAGAGCAGATTTACTTAGATTGACTAAGTAAACAACATATTGACTGACACACTCACAGGCCTGAGCTTCCTGTGTTGCAGCTGATGACACAAGCTGAAAAGAGAGCATGCTGAGAGAAACTGACAGCTCTGTTCTCATATTCTGTTTAACTTTGCTCGGGAAGACTGACCTATGGAGTTATCACTTCCAGGGTTTACTTTTAACCTAGTATTTCCTGTTGTAATAAGTATTTTTCTTTGCTTTTCGCTGAGGCACCAGCCAAGGCATCTTTCTTTCTCTCACACTCTTATTCAAGTCTAGTGTCAGAAAGAAATCAGACAAGCAACACAAGCTTTGTTGTAAAAGGATGATAAGGGAAAAAAGGATAAGTTCAGTCACTGCATAATGGCTGGCTTTACTATGAAAGACCTCTGTTTGCAAAGCGCATAAGAAAGTCAGGTTTCTGCTGCATGATTTTAAGTCTTAGTCTGAGCAAATCTAAAGCCACCATTTCATAAAATCGGATAAAATAGAGAAGAGCTTCCTGCTGGGGGTACAATAATAAACTGTATACACTATAATTAAACCTTCAGGGTAAATGTACAGTGCAAATAATCAGTTATAAGAATAGTTTTCCCATTATTTATGATCTCTAATGTATACTACTAGACTTCTCCTTCTGTCATCATTTACTTACCCTTATGACATTCCAAATTCGTAAGATTTTCATTCTTCTGCAGAAAAAAAAAAGTCCAAACTATGAGTCCACAAGGTCTATTCGTGAAGTGATATGATTTTGGACAATATAAATATTTAAAAATATTTTTGTATCCAAAATATATACAAAAAGACCAAACAATATATGAGGAAATGTAAATAACTAAATGCAAGTATATTTAAAATCGATATATTTTTGGTCATGTTTTGTATATGTTGTAGGGTATGACGGGGCTAAAGGTGCCTTTGATATTATTTTCCTCTAAACCACTAGATGGCAGAAAACGATGCGTAGCACGTTCCAAAACATCTGCTTTTCAACATACACGTGCGATATTGGTTGATCCTTGACACGATCGCGGGCAGCAGAGCAAAGTCGATTCTGTGCTTACTTGATCTAATATTTGATGTAAAAATATTGTAGGTTTAAGTAGCAAATGAAAATCGCTAAAATTATTAAATGTATCTTGAGACAAAAGTCTTCTTAATGATTTTTGTTTAAGATAATTAAAACAGCAGTTTCTAAATAGCAAAAGAATATGTAAAAGTATGGTATGGGGTAAAAAGCAACCCTGCTGTTGGGGCTAAATAGCACAATATTAACATGATAATTAATAGAAGGCTGACTTTTCCATTTGTTGACATGACATTGTTAGATTCAGATGGTAAATGTCATATATTATGTTGGGAGTCCATCTTAGAAATAATCACCATGTTTAGAATGAAACCATCATATTTAAAAACATGCTATTAATCAAATCATATAATAAAATATAATTTGTTGTTACTACTGTAAATTTATATTAAATTATTATGGGATCTCGTTCGATGCTTTCATAATCTTTACATTTTGAAATTATTTTTTTTCTGTATTTTAAAATATATGTTTTATATTAACATATTTAAATGACAGTATATTTATTGAACAAAAAAAAATATTTTATTTATCAAAATAAGCATAAAATAGTACAGACTTATAGCTAAAGTGATTGTTTTGAACAAGTATTACTTTAAACATTATAAAAAAACATTATTTTAGTTAAAGTATTTGTATCAATACTGTGTGCCTTTTACCCCGTGTGTGGGGTAAAAGGTCCCCCTTGCCACCTCATACATTTATGAGATTTTTTTAACAAATGAAACAACTTGTATGATTTATTTTTACACAAAATATGTTGCTCCATAAATGTTCAATACAAACTTATGTATTTTTCTGCACAATTGTTTCTTAGGGGGAGCCTTAAGCCCCGTTGTACCCTATATTTAAAAAGATATCTGAAAATATATATATATTTTTTGCAGTATAGGTAGACTACATCAAATATGGCAGCCTAAATGTCAAACTTAATTATTAGTTCTTGCAAATCGTGTGAACAAACATCATGACGTGCGACAAGTTTCTGAGAACCAATGAATTTTAAGGTTTGAAAATTAACATTTTATATTTTCATTTATTTAATTTATTTTATGTTAATTAATTAATTAATTTATTTATTTTATGCATGCAATGAAGCCTTTTTGACTCCAAATCATTGATCAAAGTGTTATTTTAAAACAAGATTTTAGACAATATAAATATATTTATATATAATAATTTTATACACAATATTGACAAAAATAGGACATAAAAATAATAAAAAATTATATATATATATGTCTCAAGTTAAGTATCAAGTCAATTTTAAAATATATCTGAAAATAAATATTTTTGGCAGTTTAGGCAGACTACAATAAACGGTGACGCAAATCTCAAGCGTCAACTTACGCCAAACCTTACTGGTTTTATTACTAAACGTTAAAAGCTTGAGAAAAATGACTAGTTTTCAGAGAAAATTGCATGTGGGATGAAAAAAAGGTCAAAGGTGATCGTTTCAAAATATTTCAGTGAGGAGAGGGGATTGAAAGAGTAAGTAGCTGCAAACTATTGTTTTGTGTGTGACAGAAGACAGAAGAGCCAGAATGGCATTAAGAAAAAGGAGATACACTGTAGAGACAATCTGACAGATAGAAACAAAGAGAGAGAAAACTAGAGAAAAAAGAAAGAACGATAACATACTGAGTCACTGGAGCATTCACTGACATTTCCTCTGAGATTCTCACATTCATCAAGCAAGATCTCCATATCGCACATCTCTCTCTTTTTCTCTCACTGTGATCAACCTTCTGTGAGCATCTGCTCGAGCCCTCCACGCTGAAGCTGTGCTGGAGAATCAACCCGTGTGCAGGATATCTGTGTCTCACATTTACAGTCTGTCTAACTTACTCAACCCTTGTTATCTCCGCGCACAGCCTCACCTATTCGATTTTTAAGACTTAAGAATTCACTATTGTATGTCTTAACAACTCTTTTGTTTCTGTTGCTCCCCACCCACAAACAAGCACAAACACGGTCACTTCCAACAGTTAGCTAAGTAACAGACTCTAAATTAATAGTGAAAACGTGCCTTCACAGTCCCAAAGGCTCCCATCTGGCATACTGAGATCAACATGTTTTATATAACAGGAGCAGATCTGCTAATGATTCCTTTATTTGGATTCCCAAACCTTCTGACATCAGATCAGTCGAGAGTCACTGCTGCCTATTGTTCCAAACCTATTTAACTTTCCTCTGTGAAACATAAAATATTGTTTAAAGGATAAGTTCACTTTTAGAATAAAAAATTCCTGATAATTTACTCAACCCCATGTGATCCAAGATGTTCATCTTTCTGTCTTCACTTGCAAAGAAATTAGGTTTTTGAGGAAAACATTCCAGGATGTTTCTCCATATAGTGGACTTCAATGGTGGCCGACGGGATAAAGGTCCAAATTACAGTTTCGATGCAGCTTCAAAGGGCTCTACACGAACCCAGCTGAGGAATAAGGGCTTATCTAGCTAAATGATCGATCATCACTTCCTCCTCCAACTTCAAAGCTACATTGAAACTGCAATTTGGACTTTCAGTTCCCTTTGGCCACCATTATATTGAGAAAAATCCTGGCATATTTTCTTCAAAAACCTTTATTTCTTACATTTTTATTCTGCAAGTAAACTTGTCCTTTAACGAGATAAAATAAAAAAAAAATTAAACAAAATTTTCATAAGGCTTATGCATAAAAAAAGCATTTTTAACTCATTAAGAAAAATAAATATGTACAGTACACTCTTCATGTTTTTCTAAATTTCTCTGAAAACAAGTATTAGTATTTTGTGTAAATTGATCTTTATTTATTTATTTATTTATTTATTTATAATGTTTTCTTTAGTGTTTTTCTCTCTTTTTTGGTTGTGTTTCTTTGTTTTTTTTTTGTTGTGTTGTTTTGTTTAAAACCATATTTATTCTATTTTATTATTTATTTATTTTCAAGTAATCACCAACAATGGTTTTTACCAGAAAACAAGCAAAAAATAAAATAAAATAAAATAAAATAAAATAAAATAAAATAAAATAATGTTTTATTGGAAAAAAAACACTAAACAATACAAAACAACAAAAAACATAACAAAAACCTAAACAAAACAAACAACATTTTATTGATTGATTTATTAATTTATTTTAATGTTTTCTTTTGTGTGTTTTTTGTTGGTTGTGTTTATTTGTTTTGTTTAGGTTTTTTTTCATTGTTTTGTTTTGTTTAAAAACATTTATTTTATTTTTATATTTATTTTATTCTTTTTCTTTTCAATTGTTTTTACCAGAAAACAAGCTAAAATAAAATAAAATAAATAAAATAAAATAAAATAAAATAAAATAAAATAAAATAAAATAAAATAAAATAAAATAAAATAAAATTAAATTAAATTAAATAATGTTTTATTGGAAAACAGGAAAAAACAAGCAAACTAACAAAACAAAACAACAAAAAATACAACAAAAACCTAAACAAAACAAACAACACAACCAAAAGAAACAAACAAAACATCAAAAAACAAAAACAACACCACAATTAAAAGCAAAGTCACATAACAAAAAGCAAAAAGGCTTTTTTTCGCTTTTTCGCTCTTTCTTTCTCTCTCTGCAGTGCCGAAAGTATTTGTCCTCTGCAAGCGTTCTTTCACATAAATTAAGCCGCATGTATTGCGGGAAGTTCTCTCTCTCACTTCTTTCCCATGCCTCTTTTCTTTCCAAAGAAGTATAGGCATTGCCCGAGTTCTGGGAACGCAGACATTATCAAAGCCTCATTTCCTTGATGTCGGGTGGCTCATTACTCGCCCTGACATCATAAGTGCATTACACTAGACACGTCCTGTCCCTAGATCGGTCCAACTTCCATTAAATTTCCCAGAGCTGATTCTATAGAGATTATCTCACTCTAGCTACTTCTGTCTCTCTGAATCTGTTATCTGACTTCATCGACTTCCTCCTCCCTATCCTCCTCCTGTCTGCCAGTCTCTGAAAACTCCTTCTCCATCTCACTCTCTCCTCCAAGTCAAGTTGGAGTTTTAACCTTCAGTCAAGATGCGTTTCTGGGAAATGGATGAGATGGTTTCCAATTGTTCTTTCATTGCAAAAATGTAAACAATAAGCAAGCATAATGCACACCGTTGTTCACGTTGTTCTACTGCAGCGGTGGATCTTTTATCTTGGCTCCTGAGTGCTCCGTCCTCCCACCTCAACTCTAATTACTGTGATTACACTGCCATCTTTAAAAGTCTTCATTGGCTCATTCCTCAACATGACCATTTATTTTCCAGCCAAGAAGAACTTATCTATGTCAAGCCGATTCTGCTCGCTTTAAATAGAAGTGTAGAGCCACAAGGGTAGAGGAACGGCACAGGAAATACATCACTGCCTGCACTTACATTGCCATTTATGCTTCAGATGAGCCTAGTGCTTCATCTTCTTGCAAAATTTGAATATTCCATTCTGGTTGAAAGATTTATTTTTTATTTTTATTTTGAATAGCCAGGCTAGCTGTTGTAAACTAATTCCACTCATGGACAGAGCCATTGATTTAATCTGTTTGTTTTGTTTTGTTTTGTTTTGTTTTGTTTTGTTTTGTTTTGTTTTGTTTTGTTTTGTTTGGTTTTGTTTTGTTTTTTTCCCAACAAGATAAGTCTTGTTTTTGAATAATCTAACTAAATTTTCATAAAATGTCAAAACATATTGGGGAAACAAAAAAAAGGTGTATTTTATTATTATTATTATTATTTTTTCTTCCTTTACTACTTCACTAAAATTTGTTTAATTTCTCTGAAAATACTTATGTCTCTTATGTCATTTTTCAAGTAAAATATTATATCATGTTTTAACAATGGTTTTTACAAGAAAACAAAGAAAAATAAAATAAGAAATTTCTTAACATGACCATTTATTTTCAAGCCAAGATTAATTTTTTTTCACTGTATTTTTTTTTACTAAAATTATTATTTTTTTAATTTATTTAATTTTTGTCTTGCTTCACTACTTTACTAAATTTTACTAAGGATTTCTGTGAAAATACTTAGTCTTTTGTGTCATTTTTCTTTTCAAATAAAATATATCATGTTTTAACAATGTTTTTTTTGTTTTGTTTTTTACCAGAAAACAAGCTAAAATAAAATACAATAAAATAAAATAGATTATTTTTTATATTTTTTAAATATAAAACTTCTTGGTGTCATTTTTCGTTTCACTTAAAATATATCATGTTTTAACAATGTTTTTTTTTTTGGTTTGTTTTTGTTTTTTGGTTTGTTTGTTTTTTACCAGAAAACAAGCTAAAATAAAATAAAGTAGACTACTTAAAGTAACTTAACAAATACATCACTTTCTGCACTTACGCTTCATCTTTTTGCAAAATTTGAATATGCCATTCTTATTGAAAGATTTATTTATATATGTATTTTTAAAAATATGAAACTTCTTTGTCATTTTTTATTTGAGGTAAAATATATCATGTTTTAACTTTTGTTTTTACCAGAACAAGCAATAAATAAAATAATAAAATAAAATAAAATAGACAAAGATTTTCATCTTCATGCAAAATTTACATATATAAAGATTTATTTTTATATATAGATTTTTTTATAGCCAGTCTAATTCTTGTAAACTAATTCCATTCTTGCATTGATAGAGTTATTGATTTAATACGTTTTTTCCAACAAGATAAGTCTTGTTTTTGAAGAGTCTAACACAATTTTCATAAAATGTGAAAACATACTGCCAATGGGGAAAGAAAAATAAATCTTTATTTTATTTTAGTACATTTATTCATTTTTTATCGAGTTCGAATAAAACAATTATTAAAATTCTCTGAAAATACATTTTTCTTTTCAAGTAAAATATATCATATTTTAACCAATGGTTTTTACCAGAAAACAAACAAAAAATAAATAAATAAAAAAATAAATAAAATAAAAAATTAAAATAAAATAAAATAAACAAAGATTTTGCCTTATTTCTCAACATGACTATTTATTTTCAAGCCAAGAAGGACTTAAGAAATACATCACTTCCTGCACTTACATTGCCATTTTTTCTTCAGATGAACCTATTATTGCAAAATCTGAATATGCTGTTCTAGTTAAAAGATTTTTTGAATAGTCTATCTACTTTACAATACACTGCATTGTATATAGATTCTCTTCCTGCACAGAGAGAGACAATTTTATAATCGAAGTTCCTTTTTTTTTTTTTTTAAATAATTGCCATTGACTTAATCTGTTTTGCACAGGACTGCAATTTTATCGAAATATACTAACACAACGTTTCGATGACAAGATACCGACTGACTTGCATGATTTCCTGCCGTCTTTTATCCCATGAAGTTTAAGAGCAGCACACAATGTGCCACTGAACATGATGTTACCATGACATTTGGCTCGGTAAACTTAACTCCATCGTAAGAGCTTTAAAAGCACATCCCATACGCACGACCTCCGTTACAAAATAAATGATGCTGAGTGGATCGCAGAGAGAGCAGCCCACACAAAAGCAGGTCGGGACGTTTTCCCGTCCACTGCGTCACGATGTTGACTTAGAATGGTGAGCGCCTCGACCCCACCACCAGCTAAGTGCACAATCATGTTATAATCACACAAGTGTTTAGCACAAAAATACTCCACAATACAAAAATACACAGAGGGAATGCGTTCAAAACAGCACTGTGGTACTAATTGCTCGGAGTAAATGGAAAATCTTCTGAAATAAAAAAAGGTTTTACAAATAAAATCAGGTTTTGGCAATATGAGAAAGCATTCTTTAAAAATGTGCTTCTGGCTTATGAAAATTTTAGCAATGAGAGATAATGGAAGCACATTAACAGCGGGAAATGACATACAGAGGTTGAGTAAATAACACTTTCTATTGACTCAAGTTCAGCAGCTGCAGAACCAACAAAGGACGCTATTGTTCATTTGTAAATGTTATTTGAACAGGAGAGTCGGCGATGGTTGTGGGGGTTTTCCTCAGCTTTCTTTCACCATTCACAAATCCATACAGTCAAACATTGCATACGACTGTATGCTTAAGTGACCACTCATCCTACAAAATCTATTCAGAAGTATCAGTTTACACTTGATTTGTAAGTTTAATGGCTACCCAGAACAGTCAAAGCCTGGCTCCCATTGGGGTTAGTGGTCTGTGTGGTATTGTAGCTGTCAAAACAGGCTAGCTTTCCCTAGAGACTCCTTATCTCGCATGTAAACTGATGACGGCAGAAGAGGTCACGCACACATACACATATATACACATCTCCACCTGTCAGTCCGCCAACAAAGACTTTTACTGCAAAGAAAGAAAGCTATTGCTTGTTTAAATCCAAATATACATATCAATAAGACTAATTATGGGCTCAAATAAGTCATGTTAAATCTAGTTTGTCCTTTAATAATGAATTTACAATCTGATATTATAAATTCAGATTGGTACGTGTAATATTAAATATAGTCCCATATTGATTTAACAGTCCTTATTGGTCTTTCAGCAACAGAAGTGCAGCTATACACAGGGATATAGTAGAGGTATAATGTGTCACTCTATCTTGGCCTGTGTGTTTAAGGGCAGGAATATCCACATCAATAATACATGGCAAACGTTATGCAACAAGAATACCTGATGGCAGCTGTTGTCTGTGCCAGAGATATGCTGCAAAACGAATGAAGCACTATGCAGCAACACAAATAACAAATTAGAAATCAGATTGTTATGTGAAATGACATTGTAGGCAAGAAAGTTTCACATGAATGGAAACTGATATACTGTAGCGTCACCGGAAAGTTCTAGAAGTTCAAAATGATATGCAGTTTTCTATACTCACTTTTACGTCAATGATGAGTCACCTGCTTTTAAATAGAAACCTATTCAATCAGCAGGGTTAGTACTGATTAGCTTACATTTGCTGTTTTTATTATTTTATTTTTTTGTAGGTTCATGTTACTTTGAGTCATAGCAAGGGTGACATTTTTTCTTTAGTGCAATTGAAGTGGCATAATTGCACTATAATGTAATTAAAGCTAACTTTTTAGGATACAAATATAATATTATGATTATAATTAGTTTTCACAACATATTTTTCTAAACTGCCAGAAGCAAATGAGAAGCAGGCTCTCAGCTAACAGAAATGTTTGCAAAGGTTCCCATTTAGTTAGAAAAATGACCTGATCTCTTGACGAAAACATACCTTTGGGAACTTTTTTGCAAGATGCAAAATACAGTGCCCTCCACTAATATTGGCACCCTTGGTAAATATGAGCTAAGGTGGCTATAAGAATAAATCTGCATTGTTTATCCTTTTAATCTTTCATTCAAAAAATTCACAATATTCTAACCTATCATTTAAGTAAAACCATGGAAAGCAGGGGG
>JAHKKF010518029.1:0-22954 GCA_019740295.1 Labeo calbasu
ATCTCCTCCTTCAGCTTGTTGATCAGCTCGTCCTTGTCCTGGTGGGCTTTCGACAGGCGATTGTTCTCCTGTCTCTCTGCGGCCAGCTCCTGTTAAAAGTGCATTTATGTCAGATCCAAAGCCTTAAACGCAATCGTACATAGTGTGAGCGCTGTTTTGCTTCGTACTTCTACATACGCAAATAAGCACTGGTGTAATTGACTCCACTCTTAGCGTGTCAAATGATTAACGCCACGCGTGGCAGCTTGCTGAATACTTCGTACCGATTAATATGGAAATGTGGCCAATTGTCAATATTGTACTCTTTTCCAAATCACTTTGCACTTTTAACACTCTACGCTGTACATGTGTAAGCGACGGCACCTTTTCTTATTTGCTAGCTTATGTTTCTGCAGCACTGTGCTTCATAGTGGATTTCCTTACTATAAAATCCTGCTCCAAATAGTAGCATTAAACATATATGAAATATCAAGTGTCACTGTTTAGCTGATCTTGAGGTTTAAAAAAATATTCTTCCCGCTATTACAGCGTTCGCTGGTGTACATTTTTGCCATGGAAAATCTGAAGCCAATTAAAGGACAAGTCCACTTCCAACACAAACATTCACGTACAATTTACTCAGCCCCTTGTCATCCAAGATGCTCATTTCTTTCTTTTTTCGGTCGTAAAGAAATGATGTTTTTTGAGGAAAACATTTCAGGATTTTTCTGCATATAATGGACTGATATGGTGCCCCGATTTTGAACTTCCAGAATGCAGCTTAAATGCGGCCGTGAACGATCCCGGCTGAGAAAGAAGGCTCTTATCTAGCAAAATGATCGTGGGTTTTTTTTTTCATTAAAAAAACATACAATTTCAGTACTTTTCCTTTTCAAATGCTCGTCTTGCCTTGCTCTCATTAAACAGCCTTCAAATACCCTTAACAAAAAAGGTAAAACAGCGACGTAGGACGATTTTGAAGTTGAGGGAGAACACGACATGGGACTTTTTCCACATACCCTAACTGTTATGAACATGTTATGAAAAAAAAACAGTCCAGGCAGAGTAAGACAAGACAAGCGTTTCACATTCAAAAGTATACACATTCTATTATTTTGGCTGGGATCGTTTACAGCCGCATTTGGAATCGTTTGAAGCCGCATTTAAACTGCATTTTGGAAGTTCAAAATCGGGCCACCGTATCACTCCGTTATATGGAGAAAAATGCTGAATTGTTTTCCTCAAAAAATATCATTTCTTTATGACCGAACAAAGAAAAACATGACCCTCTTGGATGACAAGGGGGTGAGTACATTATATGTCAATCTTTGTTTTGGAACTGGACTTCTCTAAGTTTTGCTGACAGATATATGTGAAATTTTAGCAAACCTCTGCTAAACCAACTCAGGGCTTACTGGGTCTAGAAATCCACCCCATGCTGAAATGAAATTTAATATCACTATATGACAATCAATTCGTGTGAGTTCCAGGTTTGTAAGTATGCTGACATTTCAGACCGACAGACACGGTGCCTTGTGCGGATGGAGATGTCTTCCAGAAAAAGGTCAGGATCGCGCCGAGAGACGCTCGGAAACGGCGCCGGTCGTTTAGCTTTGGCCAAAAGATAGCGGAAAGCTTCCGGAAATCGGATCATTTCATATTTTTGCCTCAAGCAAAAGGCTACAAATTAAACTCCGTGAGTATGAGGAAAGGCTACGAGGCCAAAAAGGTCACGCCAAGTGTGCCGTTTGGGACGGGATCTATGTGAAAAGCTGGTAGATGCACAGAAACGTACCCTTTCTAGCTCCTCTATCCTTCTCTCCAGGGCTGTGGGTGCGGCGCCGCTGCCTTCCCTTCCGTGTCGATGGCGATGTCTGTTTCCGTCTTCGTCGCTGTGCACATGTATAAAAAAAACACATTTTTGAGAGCAAATACAAATAACTTCTTATATATATATATATATATTTGAGCTGGAACATCTAAATGAATACATCTTCCCTTTATTTTCAACATGTCAAATACAGAACACAACAAACTAAAAGGGGTCACGCTTATTAACGCTGGAATAGCATTTTACAACAGCGTGCCCGGTTCGTGACTCACAGCGCACCTCTGATGGAGACGCTTCTTAAAAGCGTTAAAAAAAAGAAAGAAAAAAAAAAAACAGGTGCGCGCTTTTTCGTTCGGTGTTCCGGTTACAAAAGATGCCTCGCCAAAACATCTTTTCACACTTCTTTTCCTTTCAAATGAGACCTCAACCTTTTTCCAACATAATGGCTTGGAAAGTGCGTCATTTATTTCGAAGGAGTGGAAATAAGAAAACTCAACTACTAAATTATCAGAGTATGAAAAACCTTTTTACGGCACAGTAGAAGGCATTAGAGCAATGCGCTTTCATTAGCGAGGAGAACAGACCTGCTTCTTACAGGACTGTGCCTTGGGACACCGCTGTGCAGCTACTCAAAAAAGGTGGGGAGGAGGGTTGGGGAACAATATCTGTCTTTTTCCATTTGTTTCACTCTCTCCCCGTCTCTCGCGCTCTTCGCTTAGGCCAGACGCTCTGGGAATATTCATGTGGAACTTATTTTAACCAGCTTTATTTCGGTAATTACATATGTGGAAGACTTGGAGAGGATTCCTTCGTAATATTTCACTCGTTCGGCTGATAACCCCTCTCCGGGAATCAAATTATCGGGCCTTCTTTTCGCTTCGGAGTGTTGTTCTGAGTTAGGGCTGTCTGTACATTCCACAAAAGCGGAAAGAAAAGAACTGGCAGTAAATCAGAGAAAGGCTTGCGTGTGGTCTTTTTTTTTCACCTGCTCGAGGATTTGCAGATTTATGAACTCCCTGCATTTACCCTCCTCCCGGAAACTGTAGATAATGTTAAAGATTTCACGCATCACAAGTTGCACTGCCTCAAACGACGGTGAGAGTTTGCCGCGCCCAACAGATCAAACGCTGTGTAAGCTGTAAACCTGAACTTTTGCGCCTCCGATTGGTGACGTTGATGATGCCGAAATTACGCTCCTTAAAGAGACAGTTCACCCGAAAATAAATCGAGGCCTTTTGAAGCGCTTTGATTCATTTGTGTAAGAACAATATCCACATTTAAAACTTTACAAACCAGAATCTTTTTTCATCTCTCCTGAGAATGGAAGCATTTTATTTGCCTTCAAAATCTCAATAGCCATTCACCGCCATTATAAAGCCTGGAAGAGCCAAGGCATTTTTTTTATGCAACTCTGATTGTATTCATCTGAAAGAAGAAAGAATTCACCTAGGATGGCTTGAGGGTGAGGAAATCATGGGGTACTTTTCATTTTTGGATGAACTATCCCTTTGAACAGATCATCTGGATACACCTCTTAAAGGTGATCGTGAAATCAAAACTGAGCTTATTTATTTTCGTAATATTTTCTTAATTTCTTTAGCTTCTTCAGTCAAATTCCTACTTATACAAGAAGCTCATTTCCACTATGAAAATTTCCTGAGAATTTACTAACCCTATTTTGGCCAAGATGTTCACGTCTTTCTTTCTTCAGTTGAAAAGAAATTACGGTTTTGGAGAAAACATTCAAAGACATTTTCTTCACATAGTGGACTTCAAGAGTGGCCGACGGGTTAAAGGTCCAAATTACAATTTCAAGGCAGCTTCAAAGGGCTCTACATAATCCCAGCTCAGGAATAAGTGTCTTCTAGCGAAACGATCGGTCATTTCCTTTCAAAAAAATTACATTTACATATGCAATAAAAATGTATATAAAGTCCAAACCACCAGATACCACGACTTGCCGTAGCGCTCTCCAAAACTCGCTTTTCAAGATGCGCGTGCAAATTTAGCCGATCCTTGACGCGATCGCCGGCTGCAGCGCAAAGTTGATTCTGTGCTTATTTCATCTAATATTTCATATTTTTTACAACGTTGTACATATAAGTAACAAGTGACAATCGCTAAAATTACTTGAGACAAAGGTCTTCTTAATGATTTTCAGTTTTGTTTAAGATAAATAAAGCCACTGTTTTCAAATAACCAAAGAATATTTAAAAGTATGGTATTTGGGGTAAAAAGCACCCCTGCAGTTGGGGCAAAAGGCACAATTAACATGATAATTAAAAGATGGCTGACTTTTCCATTTGTTCACATGACATGGTTAGATTCAGATGCTAAATATCATGTTATGTTGGGTGTCCATCTTAGAGATAATCACCATGATTATATATCATATAATATCATATAATAAAATACCATTTGTTGTTATTACTGTCAGTCTATTTTAAAATATTATGGGATCTCCTTTAATACTTTCAGAATCTTTACTTTTTTAAAAAAATCCGTATTTTCAAGTATTTTTTATTTTAACATTTTCATGACAGTATATTTATTCAACAAAATGTAATTATATTATTCATCAAAATAAGCAGAAAATAGTACAAACTTTGCTAAAGTGCTTGTTTTGAACAAGTATTAACCTTAAACATTAACTTTAAAAAACATTATTTTAGCTAAAGTATTTGTATCAATACTGTACGACTAAATGTTCAATACAAATGTGTTTTTTTTTTTTCCCCCATCATATGTTTTGGGTGCTGTGAAAAGCACATTTTTTGTTAATGTTGTGCCTTTAGCCCCATTGTATCCTACTATTTACATAGTGCAAGATGAGCATTTGTGGTTTAAAAGGATATCAATTTCTATTTTTCTTATGACCAATCGTTTCGCTAGATAACGCTCTTATTCCTCGGCTAAGATCATGTAGATCTTTTTGAAGCTGCGCTGAAACTGCAATTTACACCTTCAACCCGTTGCCTCCCATTGAAGTCCACTATATGGACAAAAATCCTGGAATGTTTTCCTCAAAAACCTTCATTTGTTTTCAACTGAAAAAAAGAGAAAGAAACACATGAACATCTAAGATGACATGGGGGTGAGTAAATTATCAGGACATTGTCATTCTGGAAGTCAACTTCTCCTTTAAGAGTTACTCAAATCAAGTCAAATAGCGCTTTTTACAATACACATAATTTCACAGCAGCTTTATTGTGTCATTTATCAATTCCTGTAGTAGAAAATAACTCATCCTGCGGTACACTTTTATAACTTTACTCTTAATTGTGTGAAATAAATAGACAAGGATGTGCATTACGCAAAACTATTGCTTTTCGGTCGAAAAGACAAAACGCACTAAATGTGTTTCCAATGCAGTTTCATGTTGTTTTGAAGCGTGTCTTAAGATCCGCAGCGGGCATTTGCGGCCACTCTCCAGTTAAAAAAGGATAGAGCCCTAGTCCAAACAACCTGTCATTTTACATTTCAAACATTTACATTTCACAGCTACCAAAAACCGGAATTCAGAAATGTTCTCCAAATTGCTGTGAAATCAGCTGTGAAAGTGACAAACGCAACACTGGCAACGCAGAAATATCCCGCTCCGACTGGAACTAGCTTCAATCGCCTTGGCTCGCCTCTCTCTTCTAAAGACTTTTAGACTTTCTACCCGCAGACGTGCTGAAGGGGGCTTTGGCCTCCGCAACATTACCGTCCGCGCAGGTCTGGTTGGGTGACGATCGTTCGGGCGCCGAAAAAACATTCGCCGGCTCCAATGTTCTCCGCCGTTATTCCCAGAGCGTCTCTCTTTTGACAGACGGCCGTTCTAATCCTCCGGCTAATGAGGAGGTACGGCAAAGTGCTTCATCTAATGAGGATATTCAGGTCAAACGTACAGAATGGAGCCGATGTGCAACCGACCGGCCTAATGCTCGTGGACCCAAACTATTTAGCTAAGACAAGCATCGTTATTAATATTATTAATGCTCATTCTTAGGGTTAGAGATCTGAAGAAAACCATAAGAGCAACTCCTCCCGCAAATTTGTGTTATGAACATGAACGCTATCTCAAATTGTCTTGTGTGTTTCTTTGAAGTTATTGAACTTCCCTAGTACTTTATAATTACGGACCCGAGCCGTGTCTAGTGACCTTTTGGGTGGACTTTTTTCACTTCTTCTTGACGGCAAATAAACCACCTAGCGATGCTCTGGCGACAATCTAGTGGCGACAAGCTATTTTCTTCAGAAAATGTGAAACTAGTTGAAAAAAAATGCATTTGGACGACACAGCTCTTGTTATTCAACACTGAAGATGACAGAAAAACTGAAAATAATACTAGAAATAATACTAATAAAAGAAACCCGAAAGGAAAAGGTCCAGCAATGTGTCCAGATGAGGCGTGTGATGTATTTTGCCGTGGCTCTGTCAGTATAGTGAGGTCTAAATCTGATCGACTCGGAGAACGGAGCAGATGTCCAATCTGAATGTTCATGTCCTGGGAATGTAACAGCCACTCTGTTGCATTAGTCCCCTGTGGAGAGGAAACAGGAGGAGGCAGAGGTAATGATCTGCTCCTGGAAAACCGGCAGGGGGCTTCGTGTATATGAGAGAGAGAAAGCGAGAGCGAGGGGAGGGCAGACGGAAGTCGACTCTAAATATGTTGGCCGTACTAGCTGGCTGCGGATTTAATTCATTTTGTGTCCATTCCTGAAGAATAAACTTTTGATTAGTACTCATAGCGCACATATTTTACTCATCACAGAAACGCTGAAGGAATAGTTCACCCAAAAAATTTAATTCTGTCATTAATTACTCACTCTCATGTCGTTCCAAACCCGTAAGACCTACGTTCGTTTTCAGAACACAAATTTAGATATTGATGAAATCCGAGAGCTTTCCGACCCTGCGTAGACGGCGACGCAACAGACACGTTCAAGGCCTAGAAAGGTCATCCTTAAAATAGTGGTTGTCACATGAAAACCGCTTAATGTTATGAAGCTACAAAAAAAGATTTTGGGCGCAAAGAAAACAAAAGGGCAAATCTAGTGACATTCTGCATTATGGATGTGACATATAAATGCTTACAGAATGCGTGTGTTACCATTATACCGAGCCATCTGTTTATATTTTAATAAACCCTTGTTGATAGAGTCTAAACATCAGAAAAATATCAGTCTACGCACAAGTTTTCTATGTTAAAAAAAGGAAATAATCATGCGTTATGGATGTGACAAAAAAGAAAACCGTTTTTGAGAGACTACATACTTTGTAGGATTTCTGCAAATTAAAATGCGCAAACCAGTCGCAATAATACCCAACAAATAGAGAAGCGATGGCTCTTCACAGAACATATAATTGTTACTTAATTTTAATTTTGATATATCTATTTATGAGGAATATGTACTGTTATGGATGTGACAAGCCTGAAAATAGCACTTACCAAACTATGGAAAATCATGCACTAAAAATTTTAAAAATGCTTTAAAAAAAAAAAAAAAAGTGCTCACATGGATATCTGAACCACCAAATATTGACATCTGTGCTATTAGTACAGTAAAAACCTTTGGTGAAAACTTTATTTTTTCATGGTAAGGTTGAACTTTGCAAAACATGCAATTACCCAAAAACAACAACTTCATTCAACGATTTCAAGAATTCCAGGTCATCGTTCAATTAAGTCGTTATTTTTGTTTTCCTTGTGCACAAAAATTATTTGCGTAGTTTCATAAAATGAAGGTTGAACCACCGATCAACTGGTCACGTGGACTATTTTAACGATGTCCTTACTACCTTTTATAGGGATTGAACATGTCAGGTTTTTCATCAAAAGTATCTTAATTTGAGTTCAGAAGACAAATGGTCTTACAGATTTGCAACAACATGAAGGTGAGTAATTAATGACAGATTTTTTATTTTTGGGTGAACTGTCCCTTTAATTATCTGCAATGGGACATCGTTACTTCAATGTTTATGGCTAGCTCCTCCTTTTGTTCTGATACACTGCGAGCGCGTTCGTTGCGGTCTCTGCTGCCGGTTCTGCCGTCCACCTGTCGTGCCGGCTGCGGCAGAGCCCTGGGTGTTCGAGAGCGAGTATCGGGGCAGAAAGATGGGCAGCTAATCAAACGGCCAGACTGAGCTTCAGATGGGCTTTTGTCTGCGTTACCCTGGATCCACAATGCACTGGCACTTTCTGTGCAAAATGAGTCCAAGTGTTTGTAAACTGGGAGGTCAGATTCATTTTAGTGAACTCGATTGTTCATTGTTGGATAGATTTGTATTTTTTTTTTTTTACACTTTCTTTGTGACAACCAGCTGCCAGGATGTTTGCGATGGTTGCTGAGGTGTTCTTTCTATGCCATTGCTAGCATGTTATGGGTGGTTGATTTGCCAATACTATAGCCCACTATCATACTGTATAATGGTCACTAGACATGGTTAGGTTTCCCACATAAAAAAACCTGTCTGTTGATCATGTGCCATGGGAAAATCAAACCTCCACAATTTGAACAAAAGACTAAGTACACTAGAAAGATACAAGTGTAGTAAACAGATTTACTTTTAAATTTCTCCTTTACAGTTGAATAAATTGCTTTTTATGAATTGTTTTTTAAAAAGGAATCTGTTCAACAGAACAATTTGTTCTCGAATCTCAACTTAACTGCTGCAACCTGTATTAAAAATTGAATGTCACATTTGGAAATGTTTAAGAAAAACAGCCATTGTTGGGGCAGGAAGTGTTTACGTGAGAGGTGACACAGAGTCACGCTAGATATTTCTTTGTCAGAGTCACCGAGTGTTTGGTTTGGGGCGAGGAAAAGGGGGAAAACTTTAGTTTAAACTTCCTTGAACTTTTCTCCCAAATTTTGTCTGCTCAGCTTGATACAAACAGTCCACTTGTATCTTTCAAGTGGAAACAAATTCAGGCCTGACTTTGCTGCCAAGTGAGAAAACGAAAGCAACTGGCGTTCTTACGGTGGCTCTGAAAATGAGTCCAGTTAAGCCGTGCTGTCGTTTCACAGGCTTTAAATCCCTTTCTCCTGACGAGATGCTTCTTTTTCAGCAGTTTCGCTAAGGCAAATTTGCAGGCCAGGAGAATACTTTTTACATCTGACAGAAGCCGCAAGATGAGCGAATCGTCCAGAGCTGCGGTCAACGGCTAAAACGGTTTAATCCCTTCCATCTCCCAGTGCTCAAAAAGACATATCTTACCCGCTGACAGATACTAGATGCAGACTCACCTCTTATGACTTCTGGATCTCGGAGTGTCCTGAAAAATAAAACAGAAACATAAAAATGAGAATAACCTCTTGGTTTAATGGACAAACAGACAGACCCAAATACAGATACATACACAAACACAAGCCCACACACAATAGATTCTGTTGGCCTTTGAACAGTATGACTCACTCTATTCATACACCCTTTTCTGAGGTACCAAAGGTAACCCAGACAAAAAAATAAATCAAAAAACAATAAATCCAGGTGCTATAACTCAAACAGAGCTGAACCTTACGGTTGCGTTTGCTTCAAAGAAACAAGTTCCATTACTGTGACGGCCTACAGGTTACGCTTATCGTTCTCAAACTCTCACTAAAGGCTGATATCTATCCAACTGTCAAACATAAAACTTTTAGTTTATCTGACTTTCTTTCTTTTACTTTCCTTCCCCTCCTCTTTTTTACATGGCATCTGTTTGTATAAAAGCTCATTTAAACTGCGATATACGTTTCTGATGTAAACTTAAATATGATGTAAAACTTTTACACCCATATGATCCAGGAACACAAAGTTCGGTTATTTATAATTTTAAATTATAATGTTGTTTTTTTAAAACCACAATCAGATTTTCTTAATGATTCCTCTTATTGCCTCAAAGCCTCACAAAATATCGTTTGGCTGAAGCAAGATGTTGGCAATCTAATTCCACAGCACCACAATATAATCATCTCTTCAAACACAACGCTCTAGGGGAAAAGTATAAAGTTTCAACCATCATAAAAACATATTTCAGATGCAAAATCCTTTTTGAATGTCCCTGCATCTAGCTATTGGCCCGATCTTGCCGAGAAATTAAATGTTCAAACAAAATTAACCGTGCAGGTTTCAACAGATATACGCCTCACACAAGATCTTTGAACAATGCCGTCCTGTACCTTGAAAATATATACCAAAAATGTGTTCTTATAATCTGTTTCTAGTCTTATGTAAATGATTTATCACTGCATGTTCCAAAAAAAAAAAATGTTTTTAGAATCTTTCACTAAATAAAATAGCTCTGCCTTTGTTTCCAGACCCTGCTTTTAATCACCTGGAATATATTCAAGAGCTAATCATCAAAATCAAGTCCCAATCTACATTTTTCCTCATTGATCATACCGTTTCACTCAGAAGTACGTCACATTATGAACTTGCAGAGCCTAATGGTAATTTTACTGATACATAACTATTGTTTGAATAGACCGATTTGGAGTAGACGTCACAGTTACATCACTTGCAGCTGTGTACACATTGTGGTGGCAGAAAAACACTGCTAGCATGTGGAGGGAAATGGGTAAAATACATGGAATAAGGAAAAAAATGTATTGTTGTGCTTTTGGATATCAGAATCGGAATGCAAATCATTTTTATAATATACTGTCATCAAAGACGCCATTTGAAGCTAAATGCAGACATTTAAACAGACAAACTATATATGAAACCTGCTATGATTACTCTACTTTTAAAGCATACTTTTTTTTTTTTAAACAATAGTTGTACATAATATTCACATATGCAGTTCATAGGGACATATTGTATTAGCCCTACAGTTATAGCATGAAATACCATTTAAAACTATAACATTTTACATAATACCTATTTTAGAACTTTAGAACTTGATTTAACTCAATAATATCAAGTTTGTCAGTTTTGAGGGGGAAAAAGGCCATGAATGTGGGATATAGCGTCTAAACTCATGACTGAGCCAAAGGGAAAAAGTTGATTTTTCTTACCAGAATTGTGAAATATAATCTTGGAATTGTGAGAATAAAGTCAGATTTTTAAAATATATGCAAATTTACAGTTTTTTTAATTCTTTTAATTCCATGGCTTCCACAGACTACTACTTTAAAACTGTCATTTGTTGCCACCACAAAAAAACATCGTCACTATTTGCAAACACCGAATTGGTCTATAGCTAGAACCCCTGAAGTACCCCTGTTATGCCTTTCATGTAAAGTGCACAATAAATAAAGTTATTGTCTCTCAAAAAGAATCGACTAAACGAGTCATTGGTTTTTTTAATCTCATTTCGTAACACATTTGCATAATTCCCACCTATGTTTTATGTTGGCCGACCGCGAACAACTTGACCCGCCCTCAAACACGTCACTTTACTCACGACTGCTTCTCTAACCTCGGGGAGTTCAGCGCGGGATTTATAAAACGTTTGCTTTTGAAAGATGGCTCAGTAAACAGTTTATTTAAACCAGCTGGCTCCACTGAATTACAACCTCTAAGTATGATAAATTATAGATGTTTATATTTTCTATCGAGCGTTCAAAAAACAACTGGGCGCATCGTTCCTGACACGCACTGTATGCGGTAGACCGATCGCAACAGACTGGGCCATCTGACCAATCAGAACAGAGTGGGCTCACGGGAAAGGAGAGACTTGAATCTTTGAACTGCTTCGAACGAATCGTTTGAGACTTACTGGAAAATGAGGGGCGTATTTTTAGAAAATGAACACATTTTTTGACCTTGCATGCCTATTGTAGGAGCAATATTAGGAACCATTAAAAAAAAAAAAAAAAATGGCATAATAGGGGCATTTTAAACCTTCAAAAAATTAGGCATTTTGGTCATCACAGATGAGAACTTGAACTTGAAGAAATAGAAAAAAAAGTGTGAGAGAGACAGAGAGAGATAGATAGGGGAAAGAGGAAAGTGAGATGAGAACGCAAATATATTCATTGTATTCAGCCCACTTTCTTTTCTGATAAATTGCACATTGCTTAAAGAGGAATTCATAGCTGTTTGCGATCTGACGGCCTTTGTGATTTTGACAGCCAATTTAAAAAGGTAAGATCCCAGGATCTCAGAAGGCCAGTCTAATAAAGTCCAGCACAGGCCTGCTCTAGCATTCTGAAACTGTGCTCATGTGCCCTAAATCTTTCCTGCTTAATGCGATCAATATTCAGATCTTTCCAGAGACAAGCAGCCCAGCCTGCTGCCCATACACAATTCATATTTACCCACATAGGCCTCGTAAAATTAAACACAAACGCTGAAAGCCTCAAGCTTACTGAGCAAAAAAAAAAAAAAAACAATGTTTGTGAATTCCAGCTGCTGAGCAGCATTTTAAAGCAAACTGCATTTAATTGCACTATGCAAATTCTGCTTTACTCCATAACATTACTAACAGGCGCCTTTGTCAGGTGAAAATTACACTGCCACCATCTCATCGCTCTTATTGCTGGGGTCAGCTCGGTGACGCATGGGAAATCCCTCCCAGCGCATTCAACGTCTTCCCACGAAAGGTGCTAATTAAAAATGCAAATGAGCACGAACACTTTGGTTCAGAATTAACACCATACTGTCACGCAAAGGCTGTGTCTCAAACCCTAATGTACATGTTCTAATCAATGATCAAAAGGTTCATAAATGTAATCCTTACTATATATTAAACCCACCTAGTTTTAGAGACCTTTCATTTAAACATTCAAATGCACCTATGTTATCTAAGAAGCAGTTTCTATCCATGATATTCTCCATGGTAGTTCAAAAGGTTTTTGAGGTACAGCTTCAAAATATCAGAAGACAACTGCGCAAAACACAGATGGAGTTTAATTTTCCAGCGATGCACTGCCGTATTGGCGCCACACTGGAGCGAGATGATCCTGTGGAATGTTCCGTACGGTTCTGCGAGTTCTAGCGGTTCTCCGGTATCAGAGTGTGTTTTCCTTGTATGGCAGAAAAGAAGAAAGGTAAAGCGCAGCTTAAGCAGAAGCAGATGGAGGCCTTGAGCTGATCAGGACTTCATTAGAGAGAGAGCAGCAGCAAAACAACACATGCAGCACCAGAAGGGAAATGCTTGTCCCAGCATAAAAATATCTAGGAATAATACTCATAAAGTTATGATCTTTTAATTTACTGCATCCCTAAATTACCAGAGGCCTTGAACAGACCGTACAGTGAATATCCAGAGACACATCATGTGCATCCAACCCTGTAATCGGTATTAATATTGTAGAAAGCTCGTAGATTACGACCGTGTCTACTGGGAGGTCAGAGAGCAGTGAAATATGGCGTGGAATTCCACAGAAGCCATTCCAAGCAACTGATAAACGCAGCAGCAAATTTTTGAAGCGCTCGACGCTCACGTGTCTGACAAGGATGCGTAAATCTGCCATCTGCTCTAAATGTGACGGCTAGAAAAAACGGGGAGATGATGTTACCTTTGCCATCTCTCATAGTATGAGGAAACACTCTGAAACCTTTCTGGATGCTGCTGTAACTATGCAATATCACACACGCAATTGTGATTCGTCTGTAGGTAGGAACAGGGTCTCGGAGAGTGCCGGCATTCACTACAACGGCGCTGTTGACCTTACGACGATGCATAACCATGGCCAATGCAGAAAGCGCAAGTTTTTGTATCAGGTTATGTTGAAATCAGTGCTGTCAAAATAACACAGGTGACTAATTTTTACAGTTTAGCGGTGTTAAAAACCATCTCACGCATGGGCAGGGCTAGGGGTAGTCACCCCACTCACAACTGCTGCTTCTGTCTCTTTTTGTTATGACAAGAAGTGCATTAATCGCAGAACATCTTTACGCCCACATCAAATGGGAATCTTTTCAGACACGCACTCCGCTTCACCTCAGTGCCAGGAGCTAGTCAAATGAGCGTGGAAAACGTTCAGGTGACGAGGGAGCTTCAGTAGAACAACTGTGAACTGCAGCCAGGCGAGATGTCAGGCTATATGTCAGTAAAAACAAATTTACCTGTCCTGTTACACTGTGCTCGTAGCACTTTAGCCTGTATCATTCATATTAAAGCACGAATAAAACTACCAGAATGCAAGATCCGTGTCACGTTCGGCAGCGGCGGCTCTTAAAGTAATAGCAGCCAAATAACCTAATTACCCAGTTGTTGTGATGTCTATTAATCAAAGAACAAAATAAAAAAGAGGAATTCAATAACATTTATAGCTTTAAGGATTTATCTATGTAATTTAGTATTTAGTGTTTGATAACTTTATTAAATTTCTGTATATTTCCTACTTGCTGAAGAGCACAGGTAAGTAAGCGGTTTATGTGAGGAATGTTTTAAGAAGTTATTTTTTGAAGTCTAATAAATGTGTTAAAATTGCAAGCTGTTAATTATACTGTAATGTTAAATGGTTATAGTCAATAGTTAAATATTAAGAAGAATATAATTTCCTTTACCAAGACATTGGTATTAGATACTGGTATCAGTGATACCTTCAGTCACAGAAAAAATGTAACAAACATTAAAAATATACTGTCTTTATGTTGTTTCTAGATTAATTTGAAGATTACTGCAATATAAAGGTATATATTTTAAAATGTTAAATGTTAGGTGGCATTAAACAAGATTAATTTCAGAAAAATGTGTGAATAATTGGTTCATTTTTTTAAATGATTAACAGTGCTAGTTGAAATACTAAATATAATGGTAGAAGATGACAATATTGAAATTAATACAAAATTAATTATTAATTATATAAACATCAAGAAGACTGACAGTCAACAGTCAAAGTCGCTGGGTTTTTTGAATGAACTTTTGGTTAAATGTCTGAAATATTTTTTTGTATTTATTCATTTTTAACATTTTTACTTGGAAAAAGGTTGGAAAAGTTAGTTGCTAACCAACAGCTAAATGGGACTACAGAGGTTGTCGGGGACATTAATCATCGCCATGCCGAATAGGTAAACTCATTTATTCACTAATCCACTTTTACAGCCTCATTTTGTTCATAATCATGCTCCTGCAAAGTATTTTATCTCAAACTTTCAGGGAAATGTTTTTTTTTTTTTAATAAATATTGAAAGAGCTGTCAGAAGCCTAATGGTGGTGAAGTTCAAGTCATGCGACTGGGGTCTAGTTTGTTTACAGCCTACGTTTAATTTTTTACTTCTAAATATTGTATTTAGGCTTAAAGTCATAAAAATCGTGTTCATTTGTGAAAATTATCATTATGAAGTAAACATGCAAGACTCATAAATTGTGGTTTGTCACAGCTTTTTGTCAGAGGAAACCAAGGTGATTCTAACTTCTGGTTAGGTATCCAAAAATAAACACTGCAAACATCTATACTGATATTAACATAAAGTGTTAAAAAATTGTAAAAATCTAAATAAGTCTAATTAAAAAAAAAACGGTGAAATAAACACAAGGCCTGCCAGTTCAGCCATTTCATTGGCTATTTGTTCTGTCAGTCAGAGTGTATATGGTACATCACTCTTGGCCAATCAAATGACAGAACCAGAACTAACCATTGTGTAATATCCTACAATGTGAGCTATGTCTGATAAAACAGAGGCCAACATCTGGAGAACTGTGGGTTGGCATAGACTGCTGAACATGACCAGGATCAACAGAAACACATGTAACCACTCACATTCTCACAGGCAGTAATATGTTTCTTTATTTAAACATAATTATGAATCTTACCAAAGCACATTTGAATAGCTTTTCAGAGAAGCACTTTTCACCATGTCTTTAATAGCAAACAATCGCTCGCTAAAGTCCTTTCATATTTTGCAATAATAGGTTTGAAATTTTTCAGAATAATACAGTAGCGATCCTTGCCAGGGAAAAGTAATACAAGATGACTTGCACTTGCACAATATCATTGTGATTATAATGTCGCATCCTAGTTGTTTCCTTTATGCATTCAGCAACCAGAAGCTACATGATTCAACCACCCAAAGGGAGGAAATTTGATATAACAAAACCATGCATCATTGGAAAAATACATAATCATGTTCCCAGAACTCTACTGAAGGCACAATGACATTTAGCCATGTTCATCTTTCAATAAGCTCCTAGACATGACAACTGCAGGCAGGATTTTTAGTGAGTGATAAAGTTTGGTCTGTTCCTCATTCAAAGCTGTCATTCGATCTTGTAAGACTTGAAATTAAAGTTCTTTGGGAAGTTTGGGATCAGTAAGATTTTAATGTTTTTAAAGAAGTTTCCTATGTTCATTAAGGCTGCATTTATTTGATCATAACTACAGAAAATAAACATTATATTGTGAAACATTATTACGATGTAAAATAACATTTTTACTATTTTAACATACATTAAAATAGAATTCATTCAGAATGAATTTTCAGCATCATTACTCCAGTATTCAGTGTTACATGATCCTTCAGAAATCATTTTAATATGCTTTATGATTTATTATCAATGTTGAAAACAGTTGTGCTGCTTAATATTTTGTTGGAACCTGTGATTTTTTTTTCAGCATTCTTTGATGAGCAAAAAGTTTAAAAAGAACAGCATTTATTTAAAATAGAAAGCTTTTTGAACAATACACACTACCATTCAAAAGTTTGGGGTCAGAAAATGTTTTATTCTTTCTTTTTTTGAAAAAAATTAATACTTTTATTCAGCAAGTATTTGTTAAAGTGATAAAATGTTAGAGCAAAGACTTACATTGTTAGAAAAGATTTATATTTTGAATAAATGCTGCTCTTTTTAACTAATAAAAGAATCCTGAAAAAAGAACCACAGGTTCCAAAAAATATTTGGCAGCACAACTGTTTCCAGCACTGATAATAAAAGTAATAAATCGGCATATTACAATGATTTGTAAAGGATCATGTGATCATGTGACTGCAGTAATGGCTGATGAAAATTCAGCTTTGCATCACAAGAATACATTATATTTTAAAGTATATTAAAATAGAAACCGTTATTTTACATTGTAAAAATATTTCACAATATTACTGTTTTTTAATCTATTTTTGATCAAATAAATGCAGCCTTAATCAGCATATCAACACATTACAAATTTTACTAATCCCAAACTTTTGAACCGCAGTGTAGATACAGTCAATGCAAAATCTTATCTTGTGCTTGGCCATACAGATAAAAAACAGAAAATACATGTAATATTGTGAAACATTATTACAAATTTAAATAACGTTTTTCTATTTTAACATACATTAAAATAGAATTTATTCCTTTTTCAGCATCATTACTCCAGTATTCAGTGTTACTCGATCCTTCAAAAATCATTCTAATATGCTGATTTATTACCATGTTAAATCAGCAAACATGATTTAACATTTTGTTACCATGTTTTAACACGATTAATATGTTGCTAGCGTGTTTCTAGCTTGGTTGGAATGTATTACATTTCTTTTTCAAAAAAAAAACCCCTCTGACCTCAAACTTTAAAATACTTAATTTTCATGTTTTCCAAAAAAAAAAACTGCCTACACACATTAAAACTCCACAGATAGATAGATAAGAAAGAGTTTGTTGGATATGTTGTTGTGGCCTTCGCTCACCCCTGAAGTTCTACTTTAAAAATCCAAGTCCAAAAGACGATGCTGATGTGATGCTGTGTCACATTTCCTGTCTAGACGGGTGATATCACAAGGTAAATAAAAGACAAAACCCCATCATGTCTAGTGTCACAAGTTCTTATCTTGCTTTTTTGTACTGTGGCTTGATGCAGCATGAGCGTCGACTGCCCAGCTTTCTGTTTGTCACTTGATTGTGTTTGTTTCTTTGGTCAACACTGCCTCTGTAAGGCAGAACTGTGACTGCACTCTACACCCTCTAGAGGCCGGATTATCCTCTGACATTACTAAAACACACATACTCTTACCTGTATCAAATAGGCCGCTCCGGGGTCAGAGGTCATCGCCTCGTTCTGAACCGTGTTTTGCTGCGTAACACTTTCTTCCATCTTCCTCTCCTTCTCTTCTCCATCATCGTCATCAAGCTCATCCAAGCTCTGCAGAGAAATTTCAAGCTCGGTCAGTTTAGTTTGTTCAGATTGTTTGGGATTTGTGGATTATTTTCACATGACGAGAGAGTCTAATTGTGTTCTGTACACACACACACACACACACACACACACATATATACATAAACAGACACAGGAAGTGTGCTACCAAACAGCCTCTGTGGTATGAGTCTAGGGGATTTTTGGAACTGGAATGTCCCAGTGCACACTGGGAACAGAACATTTTACAGTTTTTACCTAAAAACAGACAGCCTTAAACATGATCCAATAAACATGAAAATTTGGAGAATACGAACAGTTTGAGCTAATTATGAATGATAACGCCCACCGCCCTATGTGACAAAAGTGACAGAGAAACTGGTTTTCTGGCTGCACGTAAACCAGTCTTTCCTGTTCTGGAAGGAGAGAGAGTGAAGGTGGAGTCCTGAACAGGGCTGGGACGGTAAAAATAGCCTTACAAGGATAAACTGGAATGTAATAATTTACACAAGCTTTCCGGCCAGCCGGTTTTATCAACACTTCCTGGGGACGGGCCAAACTCTGAACCCTCTCATAGGCATCGGCATACACAGATGAATGCGCAAACTAAGACTTAAACACGCACACGCTTTGCCCCTCCCCAGGGATCAGTAAACACACTTCATCAGCCCCCGCTGCACCCTTAAAAGAGGTCACTTCTGCGCTCCGCTGCCCGTCGGCCAAAATGAGACATTCCCCTGCCTAATGACAATCATTTATGTCAATTAAGACAGCTTATAAACTTGAGGGCAAATTATTGTCACAACAGTAAAGACATTTTCAAAGGAAGCCATTAGTGTACAAATACATAGAGAGAGACACGCTCGCACTAAGTGACCTTTTAAAAACGGTAAAAAGCAAATAGACCTATTAACTCTGAACACATGTAAAGATAATCAGTTTAGTGTCTAGCTTGAAGCTTTTTAATGCCAGTTTATTATCACTTCGAAGGTGTGGAAAGACACTTGTACACTGCCGTTCAAAATTTTGGGATCAATAAGATGATTCATGTTTTTAAGGAATTCTCTTATGCTCATGAAGGCTGCATTTACTTGGAAAATACAGAAAAAAATTTAATATTGTGAAATATCATTACAGTTTATAATAATGGTTTTTGTATTTTAATTTATTTTAAATAATTTATTCCTCTGATGCAAAGCTGGATTTTCAGCATCATTACTCTAGTTTTCAGTGTCACATGATCCTTCAGAAAGCATTCCAATATGCTGAATCATTACTTTTATTATCAATATTGGAAACAGTTGTGCTGCTTAATATGTGCTTAACAAGAACCTGTGATTGTTTATTCAGGATTCTTTGATGAATAAAACATTTGTTTTTATTTAAAATAGAAATCTGTTCTAACAATATAAGTCTTTGCTATCACTTTTTATTCATTTAATAGATCCTTGGTAAATGAGAGTATTCATTTCTTTCAAAACAAAAATAACAATAATTTACTGACCTGTTAAATGGTAGTTTATATTGTTACAAAATATTTCTATTTTAAACAAATGCTGTTCTTTTTAACTTTTTATTTATGAAAGAATCCTGAAAACAAGTACCACGGGTTCCAACTAAATATTATGCAGCACAACTGTTTTCAATGCTGATAATAAATCAGCATATTAGAATGATTTCTGAAGGATCACGTGACACTGAAGACTGGAGTAAAGATGCTGAAAATTCAGCTTTGCATGACAGGAATAAATTACATTTTAAAACATATGCACAAAGAAAACAGTTATTTTGCTTTAGAATAACATTTCACAGTATTACATTTTTTCTGAATTTTTGATTAAATAAATGCAGCCTTGATAAGCATGACTTCTTTAAAAAAAATCCTTTTGACCGGCAGTGTGCATTCTTTTCTTATGGAGAAAAAAAACAACAATGTGCCTGATGATTGCAAGTCCATTTACATATTTGCAAATGATTTTTTGTTCTTAAAGTCAGAAAGAGATGAAAAAGATCAATACAAAAATTCAAACAATAAAAAAAATATGTACTTTCAAATGAAGTTACATCAATATATTGCATCAAAACATCTAAATTAAAAAATTAAAACTTTGTAAGGATATGAAGATCGCTGTATAAGATTGAGAAGGGACAATGAGGATCTGTGGCTTCAGTGAAGAGAGTCTGGAGAAAGAGAGAAAAGAAAGGCTGCAAATTCCTTCCCCTTCTTGTCAATGACGCAAATGAAAAACTCATTAAACCTAACATAAAATGTTTTTATTTGAGTAAACAGGTTATATGATCACACCTTTAACCTCCTTGTTTGTTTGCCATAAGGAAGCGGAGCTTCATTTAAAAAGAAAACAATAAATTAAAAAATCCGTGCTCATCCTCTGTTTTTTAAGGAATGCATGTGCGGTGGAAATTTTGTGTCTGGCCAATGGAAAAAAAAATGTATCCACAATCTATCACGTTAATACCCCTTTCCTGGAAGAGGGAATGCACAACATTACTGACACACAACTGCAGCCTATCCCACCGTCTTAACTATACATTCCTAATGTCTCAATAATAAGAGATGAACATATAAGAGAATGTGTTTTACTTCCTTATAAAAACATTCATTCTTTTTCTAATTAAATCTTTCAGTTTTATACTTCTTTATAAAATCTTTAATAATAAAAAATAAATGCAATTACTATTATCATTTTTATAATAACAACATTTTTATTAAAATGTTATTTTCTTCAATTTAAATCTAACTTTGAAATCATACATATGATTAGCCTTTAGAAAATATACAGATTTCTCTTCGGGGAAAACTAATTAAAAACAATGACTCATCTTGTGTATTTTATCCAGCATCCAGAACAGAACTATTTTTATGACTCTTCCGTATTATTTCATCCAATTTTAATAATAAGTAATTCAAATTGTTTTACACGTGATTGTTCCGTTTTGGAATTCTCCCTAAAACATTTACCACTAAAAGGTTGGGAACAAAGTGTAATGTGTACTGTGTGTTTTGACTGGTGTTGTATTGAGGCCAGTTATGCAGTAGATTAATGGAGAGTTGAGCTGAAGGGCTCTGGATGCTCTTCCCTCCTGATGTCCTCGGCAGACTGGATTTAATGACTGTGGATTAATCAAGTACTGCATGCCCTGGCTACACAGGTTCATTAGGATGATGTATTACACCCACGAAAGGTGAAAAGTGTGTGCGTGAGTGTGTGCGTGATGCAGTCAACTGTCCTTTAATCATCACAAACCCACAGTCTCCTGGAGTGACTTAATGACTTAACCTAGAATCCCAAGATTATTCCAGGCACAGCTAAAAGCCATTTTATTTCATAAGCGCACACATTAGAATCAAATTTGGAGGGCTGTGGAGACACTTTTGGTTGATGTGTCAAACACGCTTCTGAGTATTAATATATCCTTCCACATTAATAGACACGCGACATGATATTGGCACTTCCTTTATAGCTGCTATGGCTGTTTCAGCGTGAGCTGCCTCATTATGAACTACCGAAACTGACTGCTTCATTTAAAATGGCTAAATAAAAGTATTAATTTCTAACTAAAAGCTACAAACTTTTACTATAGGTTTGACATCAAAAGCATGCGTACAATGCCTTAAAACGCTGCCTACTGAGGCAGATCCATCTGCGAATGCAAGTATTTGAATGAGATTTATGATGCCAGCCTTGCCTATCTCCATCCTGCACTGGACAAGAGATTAACCTCACCTGGTGAACACATATTTACGGCTTAGCCACCTTGAGCGCTCAAAATTTTGTACGCACGTACACACACACCAGCCACATCGGAGAACGGCGTTTTCTGGTTATTAAATTTAAGCATAAACCACTTTCTGACAGCCAAGAGGTCATGGTAAGCTCAGCTCTCCATATTTTTACCTTTATACACACAAAAATATGTCATTGTTTTCTCTTCCCCAAAGAATTTTTTTACTTCATTTCAAAACCGAGATTGTAGAAGGAGTGTGGAGATTTAGACTGGGGACTTTAGACTGTGAGACTTTAACATATTAATTCAGGCTGCTTCCGAAAACTGAAAAATGCTGCCACCGCAGGGAGCATACGGACGGAGGTAGAAAGGCAACAAAGCACATCTGAATTCAATGATCGTGTCACATCCTGTCTACCGAGATACCTTCATCAGATTGGTTTTGAAGGCAGCACAGATGTATCCTTCGCTGCATATGACATCCCACTATTCTGCGTGTGAAATTCTCTGAGAGTTGAAATAAAGGTCAATGGAGTCTAAAAAGTTGCATCTGCCAGTTAGTTTGTGTATAAATGCAGGTTTTAATTTCCTTAATCAATTCCCTTGATTAAATATTTGCTTGGTTATTACCAAAGTTCTCTTTCTTTTGTTGTAAATCATTAGACCGTTATACTGCTACAGGAATCCTGTTGAAAAATCCTTAAATCAGTTGTTATTTTAAGTGCGGATCATCCAGTAATAAAGATTGGGTTGTTGTGTAACACTTTAAAATAGCTTTAATTAATAAATCATTAGCAAACATTATATAATGCTGAACAATTTGATTACTTTATGGTAGCATAGTTCAATCTATTTACATTATATTGTTTTGATAAATAAGCAAGTATTGTCTTGGAAAATTTATTTTTCTTCTCCTGTTGACGCATGAATAAAGGAATACCCTACACAATACTAAACTAATATAAGTGTTTTGCACCCAAATTACAATTGTCATGTCTTCAGCAAGCATTTAGCTAAACTTAACTAACCACCCTTTGTACAAATGCTGTTACGCAGCTAAAAGTCCAATGAACATAAAGGTTATAAATGATTAGTAAACATTTACAAATGTACAAATGATGAATAGTCTCACCTTTAGATTGAGTACTGAAAAACATGAACAAATGATTAATAAATGATTAGTTAGGATGTGAAAATAGGGTGAATTCAGGTTATTTGGGACACATTTTGTCATCAAGATGACTGCTCATAAAGGTACTAATCATTAGTAAACTTTTATAAACATTTACAAATGATGAATAGTTTCCACTTTAGATGGAGTACTGCAAAAACATGAATAAATGATTCGTTAAGATGTGTAAATAGCTGAAGTCTACACAACAAACAAAGACCAAATATGTGACCCTGGACCACAAAACCAGTTGTAAG